>JAVHMZ010509486.1:0-16290 GCA_034782995.1 Amazona versicolor
TGAGCTGGTAGTGGAAGTCCAGTATGACCACTTCAGCGGCGGACGCTTCCGGCATGGGACGCGGCTGTTGCGATGGCGGCCGGACAAGAAGCCGGAATTATGTACGCTGCGGACTTTAGATAGCGGCGGGCGAACGGTGCCGATTCCGGGGTGAGGGATTCGTCAATATCGTTGCATCTGTTGTTCGAGAAAACTGTAACGCAAGACAGGAGTGGCGGCCGAAGCGTCCGACATCACGGCGCAGGCACCGTCTGCCCGCGATACGCCTCGAGCACTTTCCCCACCGGCCCCTGCATCATCACTTCACCCGCGTCAAGCCAGATGCCGCGGTCACAAAGCGTTTTCAGCAGCGTGGGACTGTGGGAGACACAGATGAACGTGCGGCCCATTCGCCGGATTTGAAGCACGCGCTCGAGGCATTTCTGTGTGAATGCTTCATCGCCCACGGCCAGCACTTCGTCGACTATGAGAATCTCGGGTTCGACGTTGACTGCGATAGAGAACGCGAGCCGCACGGTCATGCCGCTGGAATAAGTACGCAGCGGTTCGTCGATAAACTCGCTAATTCCGGAGAAGTCGATGATTTGTTCTTGCCGCGCGCGGATTTCTTTTTCCGAGAAGCCCATGAGCGCCGCGTTGAGCAGTAGGTTCTCTCGACCGGTCAGGTCCGGGTGAAATCCGGCGCCGAGCTCCAGAAGGGGAGCGACGCGGCCGTTCACGACGACTCTCCCTCGAGTAGGGCGAGCAAGCCCGCTGATCAGGCTCAGCAGTGTGCTCTTGCCCGCGCCATTGCGGCCGATAATGCCGACGCTTTCACCGTCTTCCACCGAGAACGTCACGCCGCGCAAAGCGATGAACTCTCCGCCCTTGCGGCGGCGCACGGCGTTGGCCACGCGGTCACGCAGAAGCTTGCCACCGCTTTGCAGGTGAAACGATTTCCAGACATCAGTACATTCCACCGTGTGCATTTACAGGTGCTCATGGAAGCGCCGCTCGACGGCGCGAAAGGAGATATGACCGATCGCGATAACGATCACCGTGACCGCTGTTAGCTTCAAAACCAGGACGGGTGAGGGCGCTTTATTCTCCAGAAGAATTGTGCGCATGGCGAGCACGATGGCGGCTACGGGATTGTACTGGTACACCTCTTTGAAGCGCTGGGGAATCGCAGAGAAGGGATAGAAGATCGGCACGAGCCAGAACAGCACCGTGGTCGCGGACTCGACAAAGTATCGGGTGTCCTGGACAAAGACGTTGGCCGCAGAGAAAAGAAGAGCGAGTCCGCAAACAAATGCGATTTCGAGTAGCCAAATCACAATCATCCAAAGCCAGTGAACGCCGGGTCGAATGCCATAGGCAATCACCATCAGGATGAGTAGGGCAAGCTGAATCAGTAAATGGGGCACGCTCGACAAAACGGTAGAAAGCGGAACCACTTCGCGAGGAACGGCCACCCGCTTAATCAGGTGCGCGTTCGCCACGATGGAGTTGGTGCCGGTCGACCAGGTTAATGCAAAAAAGTTGAATGGAATAATGCCACACAGAGCGAAGATGGGGAACCGGGGTTGGTTTGAGTGGAAAATGCGGGTGAAGACAAACGTCAGCACGCCCATCGTAACAAGCGGGTTCAGCAGCGACCAAAACACGCCGAGCGACATGTTCCGGTAGCGGATTCGAAAATCTTTCAAGATTAGCTGTTTGTAGAGAAAAAACAGATCGCCGCGCCAACTCATAGACGCGCCACTTCTTCTACGGCTAACTTTGTGACGTCGCGCTTAGCCGAAGAGCGTTGTGTGAGCTGGAATGCGGCGATGATCGTGATTAACGCGGCAGGAGTAACCTGCTCCAGAAGGCGGTTATATGCTTCGCCAATGTGTATGGGAATCGGCCAATTCGTGAAGAAGAAGATAGCTGTAGAGGCTCCGATAGAACAGATGGTGGAGAGCGCAAGCACTTTTAGCAAGCGGTTACCCCAGATGACAACTACGGGCGCGGAGACGACAAACAGGAGCCATAAACCGAACCAATTATCAGGACTTAGCGCTTGCCGGGCACATAATTCGAAAACTTGCGGTGCGTTCGCGCCGATCATCCGTAGATGTTTCACATCGAACGTGTAAGCGGGATCGACCACTCTGGTCCAGTGCGTATAGGTGAGCGCGATGAACGGGAACAGCGCAGCGATCACGATGGCGCGCCCATTCATCTTGATTCGTTGTGACAACGATTGCGCCGGGTCGAGAAGCCAATATAAGACAACGCCTACGCTCGCAATCGCCCAGAGTATCAAACCCTCACTCTTCACCGTTGTGAGACCGCCAATGAGCCAAGGTGCCGCTGCCCTTCTGCTTACATCGAGGAGGGCGCAAAGTGACCCGGCAAGTACAGCAGCTTGCGGCATATCCGCATAGCCGCCCAGATTCGAACCCAAGCTTACAGCAGGCAGAAGTAGAAGGATGGCGACACCTGCTAGCGACACGCGCACGGACGTGAAGCTGCGCAGCGCACGATAACAAGAAAGCGCTAAGGAAACGAAGAACAGAACAAACACCGGCTTCACTTCGTCGAAGTCGAAGCGTCCTCTGATCTTGCTGAGAGTAGCTTCGAGTAACGGCGTCATGTGGGGGTAAATCATTACGCGTTCGGTCATCCCGCGGCTGAGGAAATCGTGCGCGAGTCTACCCTTTTCATACAGCACCATCGCTTTCGTTGCCCAGATCTGATAGCCGTCCCAGACATACCAGGACCGCAGATTTTCCAAGATCCATAACAGTGAAGCCGCGGCAACGACGCCAAAGAGGAGAGCGCTCCAGATATCGACCTTAATACCAGGAAGCCTTCGCGCGCGCCGCTTGAGGCGTGACCGCGCCAGCCGCGAAGCTGCGGAAGCAAAGAGCAATAACAGAATGCAGTCGAGTGCGTGCCGCAGAGTAAGTAGACTGAGCGGAAATAATGCGGCGGAGGACACAGATAAGCCGACGAGCATCGACTCATTCCAATCGAAGACGCTTCGTGAACGCCGCCCAAGCACCTGATCCCCGCCGGTTGCGAAGAGCCAACCGACAGCAACAGAAAGAGCGAGAAGCAGGAAGCGCTCGGTCATTCCGGAAGTCTGCCGAGAACGATCGGGAACGCGTTCGGAGGATTGAGACGGAGAGACCACTCGAACGGAACGGTCGGCATCGGCGTTCCGGCGCACAACACCCAGTGAGCGGCGGTTTGATCACGATACCTCTTCACAAACCCTGGAGCGTCTCGTTGGCTGGTGAGAATCCGAATCGGGTTATAGGAACCGTACAACGATCTTTGCCACAGGCCGACTCCCCAAGCCGCGTCACCAGATTCTCCGTAAAGAAGGAGAACCGTATTCCCACGCGGGACATGAGCTTCAAACTCCGCGAGCTCATGGGCAAGCTCCGCGCTCACGGTGGTCCACCTTGAATATTGGAAAGTGATCCGCAGCTGGTGCAAGGAAGCACGAAGGCCGGTAAACACCACAAAGGCGAACCAGGCGGCGGCGAATAACCATGCTGCGCGGCGAACGAAATCAGTCAAGAATCATGATTTTACCTGACTGTTCGTGTTTGAAAAGGAACCGGTTAAAGCCGGATCTGCGACACGCCGAGGATGCGGCCCGTCGCGTGATCGGCAAGAAAAGCCACAGCCCGCGTCTCGCCAGACGATGTCCCGGGCTTGAGGCGGATCGGGAAATCCTGATCGATCGCTTTGATGCCTTTGGCGATCTTGTCCAATGAGTACACGACGGCAACGTGGGAGAGCGCGCGTCCCGCGTTCTCGCCCCGCGCGACTTGAGATTGAGCGTGATCGCTGGCGAGAGCAATATACAGATCGGCGCTGCGGGTGGGCGGAGTGGAGACCACGATGTGCACGTGGGCATTGACCGGAGACGCTGAGATCGAAACCGGAATCTTTTGATCATCGAGCGCTCGCTCGATCACCTGGATTGCGTGCGCGCGGTTGCTGCCCACCAGTTCCGCCGTGCCATCGACGACGAGCTGCGGAGTGTACACATCATCGATTCTAAGTTTTTCAGAGTAGGCGCGCTGGCGTGTGGAGAAGGCGGCTGACGAGAAAGGGTCGGACCAGCCGAGGTGATTCCAATAATCGACGTGCTCGCTGAGGACGATGAGTTCAGCGCCGGAAATGGGCTGCTCGCGGTCAAGGTCGGCCAGAACTCGATCCGCGGGTGGACAGCTCGAACAGCCTTCCGACGTGAAAAGCTCGAGTAGGACCGGTGTGCGATGCGACATGGTCGTAACCGGTGACGCGCCAAAGGAGAGGCCCGGCAACATAACGGCGAACACAATCAATCTGATCATCGAATCTCCATTTCAACAGTCCCGTTCGTGCGTAAGATAGCAAAAGTTACTGCTCCGTTTCGCCTGCGATAATCACAAGAACGTGCTTGGGCCCATTTTGATACAGGGCGCTCGGTGCCGTAACCTGCGAGAGTTTCCGAGCGAATTACCTGTTAGGAAGCCGCTGTGAGCGCGGAAGCGATCGAGCGGCAGCGGCATCAGGCAGGCGACTTGGAAGCCCTGGTGGCGCGCTATCAGGGAGGCGACGAGATCGCGGCTGCGGAACTCATACAAAGGCTCAGTCCGCAGTTCTTCCAATTCTTTCTTGCCCAAACACGGGAACGGGCGAGCGCGGAGGATTTGCTTCAGGACTTTTGGCTGCGCATTCATTCCGCCCGGCGAACTTACCGGCCGGGTGAGCCGGTGCTGCCTTGGTTATACGCGATCGCGCGGCGTGTGCGCGTCGACCAGTACCGCAAGACGAAGGGAGCGCGTCAGCATGAGTTGCAGGTGGAAGCGCTTCCCGAAGCGGCAGCGGAGGCTCGTCCTTCTACCGGGATAGACTTGCGAGCTCTCCTGGCTGTCCTGCCGGATACGCAGCGGGATGTCATCTTGATGCTGAAGGTTTCAGGGTTGAGTTTGGAAGAGGTTGCGCGAGCGACGCGCAGTTCGGTTGGGTCGGTCAAACAGAAGGCGCACCGCGCGTATGAGAAGCTTCGCCGCATACTCGAAACCCGGGAAGATTATCGAAGGGAGCAGCACAATGCCGGCTGATCCCTTCGACGCTCGTCAGTTTGGTAACGACGCGCTCGATCGCGAATTTGGGTCGCTTTCAAACGCGCAGCCCGATTTGTCTGTGCTCGCGGAACTTTCCCGTAAGCTCCCACCAGCGCGCGCGGTTCGACCGCTTCCATCGAACAGAGCTTTAATCACCTGCTGTGTGTTGGGCGTGCTGCTTTTGGCGCTTGTGATCGGTTTGGCTGTCGGGCTAGAAGGCTGGCGCGCGCGGCATGCGGAGCAGATCGCTTGGGAATACCTGGTGTTAGGCGTATCCGTTTGTCTGTTGAGCGTCGCGGTGGTGCAGCAGATGATTCCCGCGACGCGGCAGTCGTTTAGCACGAGACTTGCCGTCGTTCTGCCTCTACTCGGTCTTGCCGTGGTAGTTGCGGCGCTTTATTCCGATTGGCGAGTTTCCGAGTTTGTTCATCAAGGTGTGCCGTGTCTCAGGTTGGCACTACTGTGCGCGATTCCGGCTGGATTGCTGTGCTTCGGACTGATGCGCCGCGGATTCCTGACAGATCCTATACACGCTGCGGGAACGGCGGGCGCGCTGTCCGGTCTAACCGGGGTAGCGGTTTTGGCTCTGCATTGCCCGCTGCTGAACGCGCCTCACATCTTGGTATGGCACCTGGGCGCAATCATTCTTGCGGCGCTGGTGGGTGCTCTCATCGGATGGCTTGTTTCCGTCAAGTGAAACTCTTTCGCTAGAGAACTGCTTCGATCGCATCGACGACGGCGTCGGGAGCTTCCGCCGGCGGGCAGTGTCCGACGCCAGGTAGGAGTCTCCTTTCGTAACGCCCTAAGAATTGACTCTCTTGTCCTTCGGAGGTTGAAGGCGGGTTTACGCGGTCATCTTCACCTTGCAACGCGATTGTTGGAGCACTGATCTTGGGCTTGGCAGCTAACCGCTGTTCCAAAGCTTCAAGTGATGGATCGCCCGGCGCATTGGCATACCGATGACGATAAGAGTGAATCGCGGTAGCAACAAAATCCGGGTTGTGAAAAGACTTGGCAACGGTTGTAAACAGCGCATCTGTGAATTGCCATGAGGGTGACCAGAGTTTCCACATGAGCTTGCAGAGTTCTTCGCGGTTTTGATTGAGCCCTGCGCGGCCGCGTTCTGTTTGGAAGTACCATTGATACCAGTATTGGTGTTCCTGTTCGGGAGACTCCGGCGTCGTTGCCGCTTTTGCGATGTCTTCGATCGTGTAGCCGCCGACGGTAACAAGCGCACGCACCCGCTCCGGCCAGAGGGCCGCTGCGGCGCATGCTGCGCGACTTCCCCAGTCATAGCCAACGAGTGTCGCCTTTTCGATGCGCAGACTGTCTAGCAAATCGACCACGTCTCTTCCGAGAGCTGCCTGCTGGCCCGAGCGCATGATCGAGTCCGAGCGGTACCGGGTTGGGCCAAAGCCTCGCGAGTATGGTGTCAACACGCGATAGCCTTGCGCGGCTATTCGATCGCGAGCTTGATCGAACACGCGCACGTCATAAGGAAACCCGTGAAGCAGAACGACCGATTCTCCCTCGTCCGGACCGGTTTGCTCATATGCAATCCGGAGCGAAGGAGTTTCGGCGGTGTAAAGCGAAGTGCTCATGACGGGAGTTCGTGTCTATCTTAGCGGTTGGGTTACAGTCGAGTGTGCGCGGGAGGAACATTTATCGAGTTTTGTATCCAATCACGGCCGTCATCATTCTGACTTACTATCTCTTTTTCACGTGGAAGTCGCTCGTTCGTTATTTCGATCAGGACGACATGCTGAACCTTTACATGGGTTGGAGCAAACCGCTAGGAGAGCATGTTGGATCGAGCTTTTCCTTTTGGAATGGGTTGCCACGGCCGCTGGGCGCGCTATTTTATCGCTTAATCTTTGCCGTTGCCGGCTTTCATCCTCTGCCGTTCCATGTGGCCGTGCTTGTGATCGGGGCAGTGAATCTTCTTTTGTGTTTTTGGTTGGTTCGCGTGATCTCGGGATCCGATCGCATCGCGGCGCTCGCGTGCCTTCTATTTGCATTCCACACCAGCCTGGCTGAGGTTTGGTTTCGAACCGCCGTCGTTTATGATGTGCTGTGCTTTGCGTTCGTGTATCTCACTCTGTTGCTGTATGTCTCCGCTCGGCAGAGAGCTCTAAAGTTCAGCATAGGGCGAATCGTCGCGATTTTAAGCTGTTTCGTTTGCGCTTTGGATTCGAAGGAAATGGCGGTTTGTGTTCCTGTATTTATAGCGACTTATGAGGCGATCTTTCGCTGGTCCGAGAGAAATCAGTTTCTGAGGTCGCGCGCTTTCTTGGCCATCGCCGCCATGGGCGCGATGAGCATCGCCTATGCTACCGGGAAACTTATCGGGCCGAATGCGCTGGCGAGCAATCCCTTTTATAAACCCGAATACACCTTTACCCGCCTTACTGAGACTTGGACCGTTTATTTACAAGACATCTTCATCCTGCCAACCCCACCCACGGGGTGGATCTTTGTAACAATTCTCCTGATTCTGCTGTTAACCGCGCTCGTGCTTCGCTCAGGGATCCTCACGTTTGCATGGGTCGTTATCTTTTTTGGATTGCTTCCGGTTTCATTCTCCCCTCCGCGCGACGGGTTCGTGCTCTATATCTCGTATCCAGGATGGGTCCTTTACGCGGCCACTCTTCTGATCTATGCGCAGAACTGGGTGACGCGATTCAGGCCGCGATACCGGCTCGTGCTGGCCTGCTTAGTGTTTGTGTTAGTCGGATGGCGTTGGGGGAAGCTTAATCTTCACGATCAACGCGCCCATCCACCAACCGAAATCCGCTATAGCGCCAATTTTGTTCGTTCGATGGCGACCCAAATGTCGTCCTTGCATCCGTCGCTTCCGCGAGGGGCGCAGATTCTGTTCGAGGAAGACGCATTCTCGTTGGGGGAGTGGACGCCGTTGTTTATCATGCGCCTCCTCTACAACGACCTCAACATGGGAATCGATCGTCAGAAACTTCATTCAAACAAACCGACCGGTTGGGCTCAGCTAACCTGCCCGAATCCCAACCGGCACGATCTTGTTTTCACTTACGAGAACGGGTTTTATCTCGAGATATCCCCGTCAGAAATTAATATGCGCGAACACCTGAACCGCCCGTGAGTTACTGCTATAGAACTGGTCGAACCGGCCGAACAGCGGATCGCTCGGTACAAGATCGTTTCGTGCACCTGTATAGCCTCTTGATGCAACATCATTGAGGAACCCGCCGGTGTACTGGGCATGGTTGAGAATATTGTAAATTTGGGCGCCGAAGTCGAGGGAGTAGCGTTCGCGGAAGCTAAGCCGTTTCTTCAGCGCGAAGTCGATGTTATCAATTGGCTTGAGCGGAAACGTATTTCGCCCGCCATTCGGTAGCGCCCCCGAGCCAGCGACAATATAACGTGCGTTCGGGTTATTGGCGACGTAAGCGACGATATCGGCAGAACCAGCCTTAAGAGCCTGGCCGGTTGCATCGTACCCGGTCACTCCGGAGCCCACGTTCGCCGCACCTTTGCTATTGACGATGACTCGGTCACCCGCCGCGTCCCCGTTCAGGTTGGAATCGAGACCGCTCTGCACAGTAGCCAGTTCCGGTGATTCATAAGTATAGGTTCCGGAAACGTTCCAATTTCCGACCACATTTTTCAGGAACCAATTACCATTCTTGAACGGTAGCCAATCGTAAATCGGCGTGAACGTAAAGCGCTGGCGCCGGTCGAGCGCGGACGATGACCAATCTGCTCTGAGATTCTGAACATCCTGCGCGCGGCGCGGCGTCAGATAAGTTGAAAAATTGGTTGCAGTGGCGTCATCTTCCGTGTGACTCCATGTGTAAGCGATGATGAATGACAAGCCGTTGGAGTAACGCTTATTCAACTGCAACGCTAATCCGTGGTACGTCGAGTTTGCCTGGGGAGCATACGACGTAATGTTAGACTCGGACCCCAACGCGGCAAGATTGTTAAACGGAAAGTCCGCGGTACCGCCAGGCACGATATACGATTTCACATCCCCCAACGTCTTGGTTAGTGACGCCAGCGTATCGGCGCCGGGCATCGTGAGAAATGTGGGGATGTAATTGGAAGATGACACCCTCGGAAAGACGTTCAGGCGCGACTGATTCCAAAGATGAACTCCGCGCGTTCCTACATAGCGCGCTTCCACACTGAAATCCTTTGCAAAGACGTGCTGGACTCCTAAATTCCAAGTCAGCCCGTATGGCCGTTGACCACCGAAGGTATACGAAGCGATCGGCGCCAAAGCATCACTGAAAGTTGTCGGCAACGATACAGCGGTTCCCGGCAAACCGCCGTTTCCGAGAAAGTTCGTGGCCGAACACTTCGCGCCGGGACAATCATTGGTTTGTTGGAAATACGGCGGCGCCGAATTGGAAGTCAGGTTCGAGTAGGTCAAATCGTAAGCTTGGCTGAATCCACCGCGGATCGACCAGGCGCCCTGGTTACCAGGCGAATAAGCGAATCCAAAATGAGGACCAAAATCGGTGTTGCCGTAATAGGGCCGCGCGAATGTGATTCCTCCGGGAACGCTCGCCGGCGAACTGAACTCCTGGTATCGGGAGGCCACGGGGACGGTCACATACTCATAACGCAGGCCGATGTTTAAGGTCAGGTTCGGAGTAATCCGAAAGTCATCGTTGAGGTAGCCGGCATACTGGAGAAAGCCAACCGGGTAACTCGTAGCGCCTGCGCTGCGTTCTCCCAAGACATCCGGAGACTGATCAGTGAGATACAACTCGAGATTGGAGTATTCGTAGTTACCCGTAACGCGCTGGATGAAGTAGTTGTTGGCAATCATATCGATGAAGCTGGCGCCAAACTTGAACGTGTGCTTGCCCCACACCTTACTTACGTTATTTGTGACTTGAAACAAGTCTTGCGTCGAGCCTGACGGGCCCACGGGCCCGTAAGTCAGACTATTCAGTTCGTCGATTGTAATGACCGGAAAAGCATCCAGACCAGGAAACTGCAGAGACGTGCCGGGAAGCACGTTCACGTTGCGGCTGAACGAAATACGAAACTCATTCTGCAGCGTTGGCGAGAAATTATGAAATTCCGACAAGTTATAAGCGTAATTGTTGAAAGGCTGCGAAGCGTTGAACGCCGGCACTTCCGCCGCAACGATTGAATTTTGTTTGTTGTAGATCCAACGCCCGCGAAGCTGATCTTTGTCGCTCAGGTTGTAGTCGAGGGAAACGAGCGCGTTGTAGTTGTTGGTGTAAACAGGATTAGCGAACGCGATCGTACCAACCGGGATCGAGTGGCCAAGCACGGAAATCGGGTCTGCGTCGTTGGTGGGCGCTGCTGGCACATACTTCTGCAGGACCTGAAGGTTTGTGGCACTCACGCCCGAGAGGCTGCCTAGCGCGGAATATCCTGCAGCAGTTGGGGAGAGTAGTGGAGTGCCAGGTACGGCCGACGCACCAATCGGGTTGTACTCAAAATTTCCGAAGTAAAACAGCTTGTTCTTGAGAATCGGGCCACCGATCGTTGCACCTAGCCGATTGTTGTCGTAGCGAGGATTAGATGTGAGCCCCTGCGTCCAAATCAGTGAGTCTACGGCGTTTAGATTCCGGTTCTGCAAATACTCGTAGATGGATCCGTGAATCTGGTTGGTGCCGCTCTTTACAAGAGCGTTGAAGATACCACCGGATCCACCACCGAATTCCGGGGCGAATTGGTTCTGCAACAGAGTAAATTCCCCGATCGCCTCATTGGAGACATACATCAGCGGCGCGGGATTGTAGTAATTGTTGTTACTCACGCCATCAAGATTGAAGGAGTTGTTATCGGGGCGCTGCCCGGCCACCGCCGGACCGAAGCCCTGACCGACGCCGCCTGAAGTCGCAACACCCGCGCCCAAAAGCGCCAAATTGTAAACTCCCGAGCCGCCTGCTGTTTGGGGCAGGTCCAGCACTTGCTTCGAGTCGAAAGTTGTTTGCAATTGCGCAGTGGTCGTGTCGATCGCAACGCCGCTCGCGTTGACTTCCACGGTGGTGCCGACCGAGCTGAGACCTAAAGTCAGGTTGGCGGTCTCGGTGGCGTTCAGAGTGATGTCGACGTTCTTGAGTTTGTCAGTCGCAAAACCTGTTGCAGTCGCAGTAACGGTGTAGCGTCCGACGGGCAGGTTCGCGAACCGGTATACGGCGCTGGCATTCGAGGCGGTGGAGGATGTAACACCTGTGTTGTCGTTCACCACCGTTACGGTTGCGCCCGGAATCCCGGCTCCACTCGAGTCAAATACCGAACCGGTCAGGTCGCCGCTCACGGCTTGAGCCCATGCGCTGACAACCCCGAAAGCCAAGCAAGAAACGAGCACGACACCGCGCTCAATACGTAATAGCGTGTTCATGTGTGAACCCCCCTTTTAGAACCGACCGACGGAGAATACAAATGTGCTTAGAGTTGAGGAACTAGAACACTTGAACGAGCGCAGGGTAAAGCATGAACGACCTGCCGTTCCATGCTCCGGGTAGAGTGAAACCTTGCGGACTTAGCAATGTCCCTGCACTGGTTCGAATCGTTCGTCTCCCCCAAGCTCACAAACTCGAACTAGTTGGTTGGAAGTATACGTCAAAGAATGTTTGACTGTCAAACTTCTGCGCCGTTTTTCTCGCGGCAAAGTGAGAATGTCAGGGTAGAGCAACGTAGAAATGTCAGGTTGACCAAGTCAGGCTGGGGGAGTGGCAGAAAGCGGAGAACTGCGAATGAATCTATTCACTAAAAAAACACTCCGCGACCAAGCGGAGGAATAGGGCTTACCGGGTCAACAGAAGTTCCGGTTTCACGCGTAAATCACTTATACCTGCTTTGGTTTTGGGCGACTGCGATAGATTCAATCAAGTTCAAGTTATCGCCTTTCGCCGCTCCGCCGCTGATCAAGATAGAGTTGTCCCAAAATCCAATCCGATGTGCCAGGCGTGGAGTGGACGTTCCGAGGCGCTCCCATTGTTGACCGGAGTTGTCTAGTCGATACAGCGCGCCATCCGCCACGCTCACATACAGAACCCCGTCATGGACGCACGCGGCGGGCGCGAATCCGTTTGTCTCCTCGCCGGGCAAAGCCGGACCGTTAGACCACTGGCGCGTTGCCGGATCATAAATGGCCACGTCGCGAACGATCTTCCCGTGATCGTCAAACCCACCGACTACGTACATCCTGCGTGAGTCAGCGGCGGCCATGAGCGCGCGGCGCTTAAACGGCTGATTGACGCTTTTCCATTCCAGCTTGCTCGCCGAAAGATCCATCATCGCGAGAGTGTCGGCCCACTTCTCCCCCGCCGGTCCTTTGAGATCCCAGCCTCCGACGACGAACAGCTCGTCCCCAAGGATGACCACATCATGAGAAGAACGCGGTTCCGGCAATGGCGGCAGCGACTCCCATTCTTTCGTCGCGGGATCAAATCTCGCGCAATCCGCGACGGAAAACGTGGCCTGCTTCTCGCTTGGTTTGTTGCGCGGCTCCATCCCGCCGATGCGATAGATCTTGCCTTTATATGCAGTGAGATTCATGCCTTGCAATCCCGGGCCGCCTGGAAGCACCTCCCAAGTTTTGCCGTCAGACAGATTCAGGCGCTCAAATCGTCCTGAAACCGAGTCGGTGGAGTAAGAATGAGTGCGGGCGATGTGGCCACCATATACGTAGAGCCAGCCATCGCTGACGACTTCTCCAAAACTGGATGTTGCTTCGGGAAGCGTTCCATAACGCGCGGCTGTAATAGCCGCAGATGGCTTCGAGGTTTCTGCGGAAGCACTCGCCGTCTGCGAGGCCCCCTCCTGCGCATCGAACACTAACGTCGCGTAGTGCCGCGTTTGCTCATACTTTTTTCCATCCCGCTCACCGCCCACCGGCTCCCAATACCGCGCCCACGCGCCGTACCGGCCCACAGCGTCCAGAGTTGACGTCCGGCCTTCCTGATTGGTTTTCACCTTCTTCTGTTTGCCATCTGGTAGGATCACCGTGATTTCAGCATCTGGTTGCGGCTTGCCGTGTACCAGGAATTCCAGCTCAACAGCGCCGGGTTTTCCGCGTGGAACGATCTCGACCGGCTCCTGGCCGCCTAAAACCTGCTCGTGAGCGAACGCGTCACCGACAATCGTCTTAGGGTGGTAGAGAAGAACGGAAGGCTTGTTTTGCCCATGTTCCATCATCCCGAGATCGGTAACACCATGGATGATCCGCGTACCCGCGCCCGGGATGTCCGTGGTGTACTCATGATCGACCTTCACCAGGGTCAGCGGCAGTTCCTTTCCGTCAGAGGTGCGTACGCTCAACTTCGTGCCGGCGATCAGCGCGACGTCCACTTCAGCGGCGGGCTTCAGCTCCTCGCTGAGAAAGACTCTCGCCGTCTTGCCATCGGCGTTCGGTACGACAAAGACGAAATGAGCTTGAGCCAAGCTGGCGAATCCTACAAAAAACATTAAGCGAGCGAGTCTGAGTGTCATGCGTTTCCTCTTCAATCTTTGCTGTAAAGTTGCTATTTACTTTTCGCGATGCGGCAGCGAGTAGCGCATACCGATGCGAAATGTGCGGCCGTAATCGTTCCGATCGAAGGATGGCTGCGCGTTTTCGAGCTTCCGGTCGCGGCTGTTGGCGAAATTGTCGATTGCTCCGAACAATGTCAACCCATGTCCCAGAGCCTTAGAGCCGTACATGCTCCAGATTGCGTACTCGTAAGCCCAAGCCCCAGGCCCCCCGGCTGACACCGTCGGCCATCCGCTGAAGAACGTTCCGCGAACATTGGCGAGAAGGCCCCAGCGCGGCTTCGAGTACTCGAGTTTGATGTGGCCCTGATGGCGATTGCGGTTGGCGAGCCAGACATGATTAATCGAGTTCACCGCTTCGAGGTAAGTATAGGCGCCGGAAAAGGCCAATTCACGCGACATCGCGACGCGCCCATCGACATCGAAACCTTGCGTATAAGCCCGATCCACGTTGAGGTTAACGAAGGTGAAGAGGGCAGCGCCAGTCGTGTCGTAATCGAAGCTGCCGGGGATGCCGTAGCTGCTAAGAATGGACGCGAGCGCCAGTCCAGAGCAATCCTGCCCGCCGGTTGCGTTGCAGATCAGCGAGTAATCAATCAGATTTTTGAGATTGTTGCGAAACAGGTTTAGCGAGAGCCGGTAACGGCCTTGTGTGTAGGTTCCGCCGGCCGAAAAACTCTGGCTCGTTTCAGGCTGCAGGGTCGGATTACCAATTACCTGGTAGCCGTATTCGAGATGCAGCAAATGATAGTAAAGCTCGCCAAGATTGGGTGCACGGAAGCCGAGACCGTATGAGCCTCGCAGAATGAGATGATCGTTCACGCGATAAACCAGCCCTGCTTTCGGAACCACATGGTTGCCGTAGCTCGAGTTGTTTTGAAAACGCCCGCCCAGGGTAAGCGTGAGATTGCGGAATGGCTGCAAACGATCCTGAAGCCACAGATCGTTTGTCGTGAGTTGTTGCCCGGCGCCTCCACCTACGATGCGGTTGTCGCCCTGATATTGATCCTGAACCCATTCGTAGCCTGCCTGCAAATAATTCCAACGGCCGAGTTGCTGCCCGGCGCTTAAATCGCCACGATAGTAGTTTTCGCGCAGATTCCCGAGATCGAATTGGCCGCCTTCGATTCCATTCGCTCCGAGGATGCTACTGCCCGAGTTCTGGAGGAACCGCGAAGCGTACAGACGGGCTTGCACCGTTGTTGTTTGCGAAGGTAGAAAATCGCCAGTCAAGGCCAAGGTTTGCGTGCTGTCGTTGCCACGGATGGCAGTAAGGGAAGGGGAGTTCGGATTGGCCGGATCGACCCCGAACGTGTTCCCTAGTCCGTACTGATGGTCGCGATATCCAGTGCCGGAGGCACCCACGGCAGCGCGTGGTGAAAAGGTATAGCGAAGTTTGGCTAAGTAATTCTGGCGGTCTGTTTCCGCTCCTATTGTTGAGGGGTCGCCAGAAATCAACGAATACGAATCAATGTGGTGATCTTCTAAATCGAAGAAGCCGGAC
The DNA here is from genome assembly GCA_034782995.1 of Amazona versicolor. Classification (NCBI taxonomy): domain Eukaryota; kingdom Metazoa; phylum Chordata; class Aves; order Psittaciformes; family Psittacidae; genus Amazona; species Amazona versicolor. The sequence goes on from JAVHMZ010509486.1 coordinate 15,100, forward strand.
AGCTTGTTCCATTGACCGCCGAAATCGAACCTGCCATCTACTGTGCCGAGAGAGCCGCCGGAAAGGGAAGCATCCATGTCGAGCGGATGCGAAGCATCTCGCGTGATGAGATTGATGACGCCACCGAGAGCATCGGTTCCATATAGCGCAGAAGCTGCGCCTTTCACCACTTCGACGCGTTCAAGAGGTCCGACACCCTGCTGGTTCAAATCGATGAAGCCGCCATCGATACCGCGGCCGCCGGTAATTGGCAGCCCGTCGAGCAAGACCAAAGTCTCCTTCGAATCGATGCCGTCGATTTGCTCTCCGGCAGTGACGCCAACGCCGAAGCCTTGCGCGCGTACAACCACTCCCGGAACCTCGCTCAGGACGTCGCTCACTCGCTCGAAACCTTTGTTCTGCATCTCCTGCCGCGTAATCGGCAAGACTTTCGTGGGGGAGTCTTCTTCGAGCTCCGTAACGCGTGAACCAGAAACAACAGTGACCTCCTCCCTGGAGCCGGCAAGAGACAATCGCACGTCACCTTGATCCTTCGCCTCCTCACCGGCAAGTTCGATACGCGGAATGCTCGCGGCCAAACCATTTTTGGAGATCGAAACCGAGTAAGCTCCTGCCGTCAATCCGGTAAGCGCAAAGTCTCCCGTGCTCGTTGTTTTCTGGGTTGTCTCCGCGCCGGTCAGGACATTTCGCGCGATGATCGAGGCGTCGGGCACGGCCAGACCGCTGGGATCGGACGCATGTCCGCGAATTGCCGCGCCTCCCTTCGATACTGCCGCGACTGGCGCGGGCGTCTCCGTTTGCCCGTGCGCCAACATCCCGCATGAAAGAAGCAACACAAGGATCGGCAAACCAGGTATCAAGCAGTGAAGTCGGACCATAATGGTCCATTTTCAGAGAAGCTGCCGCGGTGTGATCAGTTTTTTTCAGCAAACAAATTGGGTTCGAAGCTGAACGGCAAGTTCAGAGGGCTGAAAGGGGTGAATCGGGTCGGGCTTCAGGGGTGATAATGGGACTTCGTTTCGCCCTGCCAGCATGTGGAAGAGAACCGTCGTCCTGCTTCCGTTTGCAGTGCTGATAGCGGATTTCTCGGCCCAATCGTCTCCGCCTAATCTCACGATCCGGCTTAACAAAACATCCACAGTTTCAGGATCCCCGAAAATCCGTATACGGCGGCCTGACTCAGGATCTGAC
>JAVHMZ010509592.1:0-16290 GCA_034782995.1 Amazona versicolor
GCATCATCGGCGCGCAGGCGATCATGCTGCCGATCGCGCTGCTGGTCGGGCGCACCACCATCGCCCTGCGGCGGGCAGTTTCGCCCGGTGCTAAATTAAGAGCTTCGGGAAACTTCACACGATAGGCTTCGAGAAGGTCACGTAAGTCCTGCCGTTGCGCTTCTTCAAAGAAATTAGCCCCATGCTCGCCACCTGCCGCGGATGCCTTCTGGAGAGCCCCTTCCAGACTACCCGCCGCCTTGCCCTGTGCACTCTCAATTTCCCGCTGCAAAGCTTGCCCGCGGATTTCCAAGCCGCGCAACTCCCGAGCCTGCCATCCCACGAAGCCAAGTAAAACGATGAACGTCAGCATAGTTACTACTGCTACGCGGTTCCGAGTCAAAAATCGCGAAGTGTAATAGATCGGGCCTCCTCGACGTGCCTCGACCGGCTTTCCGGCAAGGTAATTACCGAGATCAGACTCAAATGCCAGCACCGTCCGATATCGCGTCGATGGCTCGCGTCGCATCGCTTTTAAAACGATCGAGTCTACGTCGCCTCGCAAGCTCCTCCGCAACCCAGTGGTCGCCTCCCCTTCACCGTGAGCCACAACACTGGGCGGTAATGGCTCAAACGAAGTAGTTGCAGTCACAGCGCCGCTGGCGACGCGGCAGTCCGATCCATCTGGCTTAACTCCGGTAAGAAGCTCGTATAGCACCACGCCAAGCGAGAAGATATCGCTGCTGAAGCTGGGAGCTTCACCCTGAATCCGTTCCGGGCTTGCGTAAGCCGGAGTCATCAAGGGTACGACGGCTCCGTCGGGGTTTGGGACGCCGGTTCGGTCCATTACTCGCGCAAGGCCAAAATCGAGAATTTTTGCGGTTGCGTCCGCAGTTATCAAAATGTTCGAAGGCTTCAAATCCCCATGGATTACTCGATGGTCATGCAGATATCGTGTGGCGGCGCAAACCTGCTGAAACAACTTCAGCCGCTGCACTAACGTAAGTTGTCTTTCACTGCAAAAGCTACCGATAGCCGTGCCATCGACGTAATCCATGACGAAATACGGCAAACCATTAATCGATCCGCCATCCACGATGCGGGAAATATTCGGATGATCAAGATCGCCTAGGATTCGGCGCTCTTGTTCAAAGCTCTCAATGAGCTGTACGTTGACGAAACCGGGCAGAATAACTTTTAAAGCCATGACCCGGCGGAATAGGTTATCGGCGCGCACAACCTGGTAGACAACGCCCATCCCGCCGGAACCAAGCTCGCGTAGAATTGTATAGCGGTCGATGGTCGTTCCCGGTGGTCCAACCGATGACTCCGCGCGCGAGTGCCACGCCGGCGAGGTCAAAAACCCGTCGCTCTTCCGGTTTGCGCCGAGCAGACGCCAAACAGCGCGCACCATCTCCTCGTCTTCGCCGCACGCTTGCCAAAGAATTTTCGCCTGCTCTTCAGCTGGTTTGCCAACAGCGGCGTCGAATAGCTCGCGCATTATCCGGTTCCGTGCGGGCGTCATCCTGGGTAGTCCGGCTCTCCCCAAGGATAGCGATAAAACCTCCCCAAAGTGCCCAAGATTTCCGAGAGAGTTGACCGTTTCCCAAAAGTTTCTGCGCATTCTCATTAGGAGACTTCGTGAAAAACATCGTTGCCACGGCAATCCTTTCGGCCTGTTTCGGGCCGTCCCTTTTTGCACAGCCAGGACCTGCCGATTCGCGTGCCCCAGCCGCGCGCGTCTACATTGACGGCATCAATCTATCCGAAGTGGGAAACGACCAAGTCTTGTTGAATTTGAGCCTACACGGCGCAACAGATCGAAATTTACGAATTCGGCGGATCTGTTTCGAGGGTATGCGCCTGGCTGGTGTACCAGTCTACTTAGGCGCCGTGCAAGGGCCGCTCGAAATGAGGTCGAACGTGCTTCAACCCATGCCTTCCATCCCGCTTACTGTCTACTACCGGGATCTCGACTCGTTGTCGCCTCTCATTCGGTCGGTAGGCGAAGGGCAGATTACCGTAAACGGATACGCCCGAGTTGAGTTCGATCTCAATCTCTTTCAGAAGTTCGCTTTGCGCCAGTGGTCCGGGCGGAGCGAAGTACCCATTCACGACGGCGTCCCTTTGAGTGTCCCTGGTGGCGAAATCGGACGCATTAGCGCGGTAGCGGCGCTACGAGCCACGGACGTGGCGCTGCATTTAGCGAGCTCCGCACTTGGCTCGCTCCGCCAAAATCAGGTGGACTGGACGCAAGCACTCGGCCGCGAATACACTCCGGCGCTGATCCTTGCTGAAACCCGTTACTCGGTGGTCGCGAACGACGGCCGTCTGCTGGATCTTGTCCAAGATGGAGTGGGTTTCCGTATCCCTGATCGAAAATTCGTCCTCACAGCTGAACTGTTGAGCCCGTGGACATACAATCCCGAGATCGCCGGCATGCTCGAAACAAATCAAGCCAAGTTGGCGCCGGAACGCTTTGAACTAATCGTTTGGCCGGGTGACGTTCCAGTTGATTCCTCATCGGGACTCAGATTATCGCGCGGCGATTTCCGCGTGTTACGGGGCGAGCATCCCGAAGAAGAGACGATCGAGATCCCACTTGATCGCGGTGGTTACGGCAAGGTTCGCATCGGGCGGCGGGATTCGCCGCGCAATGTCGCCGAGTTTCAGTTCACCAATCCCGGCGAGCCGGCGCGCGCACTCCCCTTCGCGTCAAACGACGAGATGCGCAACGAGACTTGGGATCGTGTCGCGGTCTTCCGTTTCAGTGAACGCGCCCGCCCAGAGCTTGTGTTCACGTCGGCTCATCGTGATGGAAATCGCGTTATTCTGGACAACCCTATCGATGAAAGCGCATTTGGTTCGCCCGTCCTGAGCCCTCGTGGCGCGATCGCCATGCTTCAGGATGAACGTTCCGGGGCATCGCTGAACCGGCTGTTTTAGTTACCGAACGTAATCGCCCAGTCGGTCTTTTACCGTCCGGGTCGCTCTCTGCGCGGCGCCTTCGAGAACTTTAAAGTTGGACCTTGGGGCGGCTACGGCGACCAGATCTCCTGGTCCGCACGACCCCTTTCCCGCAGCCAGTTCGATCAGATTGTGCTCGCGAAGGTGAAGCTCTTTTTCGATTCGCTTTGCGGCCGCCGAAGCGGCTATCTTGAAGTAAAGCGTGTCGCGATCTTGCTCCAGATCCCTACACTCGCGCGAAGCCTGAAGCTCCAGTACCTCGAGATTTTCCATTTTCTTTAGACGCGGGGTCCACGTAACCTGAAACCCGCCATCATTGACCAAGTACACGGACTGGCGAGTGGGTTGAGTAGCTTGGCTGGGAAGACGAGGGAGTTTCTCGGAAGGCATGGCTTGAGGCGAATGAATGACCTCGGCTAGAGGCTGTTCGAGCGGTTCAACTTTGCGGCTTCGCATGAAGTTGAGTACGCTCAGGCCAGCCGCGGCCACCAGGACGACGGCAAGAGCCGTCGCGAGAGGAAAAGCAATCCGAGCGGGCATTTGAAATACCCTGCGCCTCACGGGAATGGATGCTAGCTCCGCTGAGAATCGTAGAAACTGTAGCCCAACATTGTCTCCGCCCCCGCCTTGAAGAGCGAGATGCAGAAGTGCATTGGCAACACCGGATGACGTTAAATCTTGAGACGCGGCCACGGCTTCCATCTCCGCCTCGGAGGTATACGACCACAGCCCGTCCGAACAGAGCAAAATCGCATCGCCGGGATATAGTGGTAGCTCTGCGATTCCAATCTCGACGTCCGCGGACTGACCAAGCGCCTGGGTAAGAACGCTGGCGTTGGCGTGATTGCGAGCTTCAGCCGGTCCCATTGCCCCTTGATCGATTAGCCGCTGCATTACGGAGTGGTCCCTAGTGATCTGGCTGAGCTTGCCGCCGCGCACCAGATAAGCCCGGCTATCACCCACGTGTCCGATGGTGGCGCTAGCTCCGGAGATCAACGCCAGAACCACGGTCGAGCTCATTTTCGAGGGGGGATCTTTTTCCTGGCCGTAACGCTCGACTTGGCGATTGATCGCCTCAGCCGCGGCTTGCAGCGCCTGATGCGCCCCAAGCGGTACGTTTCTGGTCAACTCGCGCGCGAACCCATCGACTACGGCCTGAGCCGCTTCCGCCCCGTTCTCGTAACCGCCGACTCCATCGGCCACGACGTATAAATCGCCCAATGGCGTCGAAGCGCTGCTAACCCGGTCTTGATTCTCCGTGCGAACACTGCCGGCGTGGCACTGCACACCCACGGACGCGATCAATCGGGTATTCGAATTCGTTTGAGCGGACTTCACAACTTATCAGCGCAAAGGACGCGCCGGTCTGCTCAAAAATGTGAAGACTTTATTGAATGTCACGTTTGCGCAGAATTCCCAAGACTGAGCTAATTAGTAGAACGAACATCCCCAGTAGGATTGCGACGATATTGCGTGGACTCTGCTGTTTCGCTTTGTCGAAGAAGCGACCGGAGAGCGATGGGTTGGGCCGCTCCGCTCCCGTGAACTTTTTGGGATTGGTGTTCGCCTCATCGTGCTCGAGATCGGACTCCCTGACGAAAACGGCTTCCAGCGCCCATCGAGAAGGTACTACCTTCACGACCTGCTGCATCGGCTCGCTCAAATCGCGTATGGGACGAATGCCGCCTCCCAACGCGACGATGGGCAACAGAATCAACGGGAGCATGGCGATCGCCGCTTCCGTTGTGCCCGATACCGCTGAGATGCAAAGCCCGATCGCCGAGCCGACCATTGACGCGAGATACAAAAATCCCAGCGTTTCGAAAAAGTTCGCCTTCAGGTGGCACATCAGGGTGACGATGGCGAGCAGCGTGACGCATTGAATCAAGCCCAAGACCGCCGCAACGGCAACCTTGGAAAAGACATAGGACGGCAGTTTGAGACTGACCATTCGCTCGCGCTGGTACACGGTCCATTCGCCCACAACATCGCGAGCGACGTTGTTACACCCGAACCAGATGGCGGCGATTACCATCAGAAACTCCACGCCCATGATCTGACCCCCAAGCTTTTGCCACTGGGCGCTGAGATCCACGGGATTGAGATTCCCTGCCGGTTCTCGCAGATGATAGAACACGGCCCCCACCAGAATTGCGAATACAGGCGCTTGAATCAACAGGATCGTGCTCTGGACCTTGTCGCGCATTTTCAGGATGAAGTTGCGCCGCACCAACGTAATCCATTGGCTGAAACCAAACCCCCGCACCGCCGTCTTGACTGACTGATTCGGTGTGGACGGGATTTTTCCGGAGCGCTCAGTTACAAACTGCCTTTTGAGCGATGTTTGCGAATAGCTCTGCGACCAGTCTGCAGTCTTTCGCTTTGCCAGTCCGGTGAGCAGCATTTCGGGATTGAGTTCTTTCCCAGGCTGACGGCGAGCGATGTGAGCGCCTTCTGGTTCGAAGAACTCGATTGAATCCGGATAAGCCGGCCCGAAATAAGCTAACGCTCCGATTCCGCCGCGATCCCGCGAAATCATGATCAGGTTGTCAAACTCCCGGAAAATGTCGAGACTCGGCTGGTGGATCGTCGTGATGATGGTTTTACCTTGCGTCGCCAACTCCTTAAGTAGTCGGATTACGCCCTCGGCGTCATAAGAAGAGAGGCCCGAGGTAGGCTCATCCAAGAAAATCACGGGCGTGTCGTTGATCAGCTCCATCGCGATGTTCACGCGCTTCCGCTGACCGCCGCTCAGCACCTTTCTTTCCGGTGATCCGATGATGTCATTCTTCTTGTCCGAGAGGCGTAAGCTTTCAAGCACCTTATCGATCCGCTGCTCAATTTCCGCGTCGGTTAAGTCCGTACGGAGCTTCGCGCTAAAGTAAAGCGCTTCGCGAACCGTCAACTGAGCATGAACGATGTCATCCTGGGGTACATATCCCATCTGCTGACGAAAACGATCGTAGAAGCGATACAGGTCGGCGCCGTTGAACAGAACATGTCCGGAGGCGGGAGGCGTATAGCCGTTCAGTGCTTTGAGGAAGGTTGTCTTGCCGGCACCAGCCGGTCCCATCAGTGCGACGATTTCGGAAGGGAACACGGTCAGCGAAACAGGCTCGAGCAGCGGCTTACCATCCGGAGCATTTACCGAAACGCCGGCAACCTCGATGGTGACATTGCCGTTATACTGCCGCTTGGCGAGCGATCCGCCTTCCAAGATTTGGAACCGGAAGCTTCCCAAACCAACTTCATCCCCCGGCTTGACACTAACTTTGCCACTGATTCGTTCCCCGTTAAGATAAGTGCCGTTTCTCGATCCAAGATCTTCGACGACAATACCTTGAGGGGTCCGCAGTAGCTGGGCATGCTGCCAGGAGATCATGGGGTAATCGAGCGGGTAATCCGAGGCGGGATCGCGCCCCAGAGTCATCCGGTCTCCCTGGAAATTGACTAACTCAAACGCGCTCTCACCGCGAGTAATGTGCTTTCCGGACAGCACGCGGCTGGCCGGTATCTTATAAGAACCGAAGTAAATGTCGTCGTTTGGATCTAACTCCGCTCGCGTAATGCGATTGTCAATTCTGTTTAGCGATGTTCCGTTAGTCGAGGCGAGGTCTTCGATGGAATATCCCGATGCCGTCCGCGAAACCTGCGCATGGTTCCAGGAAATCATCGGGTAGTCCAGCTGAACGTCGCTTTCCGGGTCGCGGCCGATTGTAATTGCCCGCCGGTTGGTTGCTCCATCGCGGGAACTTTGCTGCCGGGATCCGCCCTTCTGCAACTCCCCCGGCCATGGCATCGGGGTCTTCTGACCGAGCGTAGCTACGTCGGTCAAAGACACATACACCGGTTCCCCTTCTGCTATCCGGTACCCGTTCACGTAAGTGCCGTTTGTAGATCCAAGATCCTCGAGAACAAATCCATCCGGGTATTCGCTCAACCGGCAGTGCCGCCCGGATACGGATTGCTGCGTCACTGTGATATCGCATTCGGGCGAACTTCCAACGAGCCAGGTTCGCTTCGGTTCATGAGCGGGAGCGGACATCGGCTTTCTGCGCTAGAGTATCCTAACACGTAAATCGCGATTTTCAATCAAAACTTTTCGTGCCTCGAACATATAAGTTTTCGAAAAAAAGTTGACCGAGCGCTTACCCGGATTGCGCATTAGTATTTGAGGTGGACAAGAAGGATGCATAGATTGAATCCGGTCGGTCCGAGCCGCCGCAACTTACTCGATTTAGCGGGATACGCAGCCCTTTGCGCTTGCGCGCCTACGCTCTCGATTTTGGCTACGGAGCCTCGCGTAAGCACACCACCCTATAACACGTTGACTGAAGAGGAGGAAATCGCGCTAGGCCGCAAATTCTCCGCGGCATATGAGCAGCGCGTTCAAATTCTCCGCAATCCGATCATCGATGCTTACCTCAACGGTATTATTCGAAAGCTTGGGGACGCCTCTCAAAAGCCGCAATGGCCCTACCAGGTGAAGGTGGTCAACAGCGCCGAGGTAAATGCCAGTGCAATCCCCGGCGGTTCTCTTTATCTTCAACGCGGATTGCTGGATTTCGTTTCGGATGAGAACGAAATGGTGGGCGCGCTCGCGCACGAAGTTGGACATGTGGTCGCGCGGCACACAACGAATCAGCTGATGCTTGCCTTCTACGCCCGCCACGTTTACGAAATAGTTAAAAGAAACATTCTAGAGGACAACGATGTCATCGCGCGCATTATCGAGCAGCTTGGCGGACCCGTCCTCCTTTTAGCGCAGCTCAGATATAACCGAGGCAATGAGTCAGAGGCGGATATGCTCGGGTTCTATGAAATGTACCGCGCCGGTTGGCATCCGAACGGCTTGCTCAAGTTCTTCACCCGCCTTGAGGCGAAAGAAGGCACGCACAACCCGATCGATGTGATGCTTTCCGATCATCCAGCATCGGCCGATCGCGCCAATACGATCCGTCGAGAATTGGCGACCGTTCAGATCCGTCCCGGTGTGCGCGAGCAAACCGTGCAGTTCCGCGCGCTTAAAGCGGCGCTTCTTGTGCTTCCCGCGGCGCCTTCGCCGCGCCAGAAGTAGCTGATAACGTGAATGGATCTCATGGCACGGCCGGTTCTCATTCTGCTGCTTGCGGGCTTGGGGTGTCTGAGACCCATGTCGCATGCTGCCGGAATCGATAGGTTGCATGTAGGTCCTATTTACACCACGGCGGTCGCGGACGCGAAAAATCCCGATGGGGCATCGCCGCTATTTCCGCAGATGGAGATTCTGCTAGATCCGGGTGAAGCTGGAACGTCTGCCGCGTCGGACTTCCGGCTGAGTATCGATGGGAAAGACAGTGGCGCGGCCAAGAAATTACGGACATTCGAAACGACCGGGCACGGCGTCGCCGCTGCTTTCACCATTGATGTGAGCGGCAGCATGAAAGGCGGGCCGCTGGATGCGATCCGCAAGGGCTTAGCTCGGTTTGCCGACGACGCCAAGCCGCGCGATCGTATTGCGCTCCAAACAGTAGCTGACGAAGGCCGATGGGATGCTCCGTGGAATGCGCCTCCGGCGCAGCTTCGATCAGCTCTGGCCAATCTGACCAGCCGCGGGAAGCTCACCCGAATTTGGGACGCCGTTGCGATCGCGCTCGCTAGTTTTCCCGAACAGCCCATGCATGGGCATCTCATCGTCATCTCGGATGGCCACGACGAAGGGTCGCAGCACACCGAGGGTGAAGTGATTACTCTTGCGCGACACGGCCACGTGGTGATCGACTCCGTTGGTGTAACGCGAAGCGACCCAGCCTACTTGAGAGCGCTGGAAAGCCTCTCAACGGAGACGGGAGGACACTACCAGCGCGCGGCGAATGAGGGGGAACTCGAAAATTCTATCGCGCGCGGAATCCGCTCGATTCGAGCGCTTCCGGTTGGCTTGTTTGAAGCCCAGGATGTCAAGGCGGACGGATTGATCCACCGTTTTCAAATCACTTTGAAGCACGCCGGCACGGAAACGGTGGGGACCTTGACGTCGAGGGTTCCCAAGGCCAACCCGGAAAAAGCGCCTTCGCATCTGTGGATCTTCATTTCCGCAGGTGTTGGCGCGCCGCTGCTCGCGTTGATTCTGTTCTTCTTGTTCAGACAGAGAAAAGCTCCGGCTGTTGTATCCATCCCCGCAACCGCGTCACCAGCTTCGGCCGCCGCCCCACCTGTCTTCCGGTCTGCCACCGCGCTACGGCCACCACCTCCCCGTGCGTTTGCCGGCGGCGCGGTGGCCGCGCCACGAGTCGAACGCGCCTCCGCCGTCGAGCCGAGTCAACCGGCGCCCGCGCGGCAACCGGCTAAAACACAAATCGCTGTTCGCTATTCACAACCCTCGACGGGTCACCCTTGCGCATGGCTGCATTGCGAGTCCGGAATGCTGGCCGGCGCGGACTTTCCCATCGAAGCCATTGAGTACTGGCTCGGCGGTCTCACCAACAATCATCTTTCGCTAGATGAAGATCCGACCGTTTCCGCGAATCACGCCTGCATCGTCTTTGAGCAGGGCAGCCTCGGTATTCTCGACAACGACTCCACCAATGGCACGTGGGTGAATGAGCAACGCATTGCCCATCGTCGTCAACTCCTCTGGCCCGGCGACCGCATCCGCATCGGACGGTTTATTTTTGTTTTGGTCGTTAACCCTTCGCGTAACGCAACCGTATGAGCGTGTTGAGAGCGGGGCAACGCGTCAGATCGTTTCAGCTATCCGACCAGATCGGGAGCACCAGGATGAGCGAAGTCTGGTTGGCCTTGGACTCGGCCGGACAGAACGTCGCGCTTAAAACCATCTGTTCCGACTTCCGTTCCGACGGTTCTTTCAGTCAACGTTTCCAGCGAGAAGCCGAGGAACAGCGTGGTTTGCGCCACCCCTCAATTGTTCCTATTTATGACTTCTTCGAAGACGACGGCAACCTGTTTCTCGTAATGCGGTATCTTCCCGGAGGTTCCCTCCAAGACCTGATCGAACGCCAAGGCGCCCTTGGCGTACCCGAGGCGATCGGAATCTCCTTGCAGATATTGGGCGCCTTGGACTTCGCGCATCGGAACGGTCTGATACATCGGGATGTAAAGCCCTCCAATATACTTCTCGATGGCGATTACGCATACCTGAGCGATTTCGGCATTGTTCTGCCCATCGGCCGGACACGGCTCACGACGGGACTAGTGGTGATGGGGACACCTGAATACATGAGCCCCGAGCAGATCCTCAATCCGCCCGCCGTCGATCACTTGACGGACGTTTACAGCTTTGGGTGCGTGCTTTACGAGATGCTGTCTGGCGTGCCACCTTTCCAAGGCGACGGCGAGTCGGACGGATTCAGCGTTCAGTACAAACACGCCCACGAACAGGCCATTCCCTTGCGCGAGCGCAAACCCGCGATACCGCTCCGCCTGGAGCGCATCGTTATGACAGCTCTATCCAAGGCTCCCGAAGACCGATTCCCGGGTTGCGGATCATTTGGCAGAGCGCTGGAGTCGGTGCTGTCGGATTTGCAAGCGGGAGCAGGTCCGAAGAGCAACTCCAATTCAGAGCAGCAGTCTGGGACCTCTTTTAAGAGCTCCGATACCCTACCGCGGTCAGGTTCCCGTCCCCGGCTCTCGATTGCCGGAAATACCCTTGCCGCGACGAGCAGTTTGATCGTGCCGATCTTAATGGTTCAAAACAGGTATTTCGAGTATGTGTTCCTAGCAGGTAACCTTCTTTCTCTGTTTGCACAGCTTCGCGTTTTATATAAGGCGTGGGCATCGATTCAGGGCGAGCGTGTGCGCACCACACCCTCAGTGCTAGTAGGACGTCTACTGATTCCAGTGTTCGCAAATTTTTGGGCGATTCGCGCGTACCCCGGTTTCGCGATCCGTTACAATCGCATCGTGAACGAGGAGGCGCTGCGGTGCCCGCGTCAACCCGTTTGGTTTTACTGGCTCTTTTTCCTTTATGAGTTTTGGTTCGCACCCATAGTGATTGCGGTCAATCCCAATGTGTCAGTTGCCATCCTTTGGATTAATGCGTTGCTCTTCGTACCACTGAGTGTCGGGTTACTCTGCTCGGCTGTGAATCGGCTGGCGGAAGCGCGCGACGGGATTGTCGAGCCGCGCCCGAACAACTCTACTTTGCAGGTGCTAGGATGAGCGACAATTTGAACCCAGACGTAAACTCGCAAGCACTGCCCATCGTCGTCGGCGCGGAGTCCGAGGCTGGCCGCCGGGAAGAAAATCAGGACCATATGACAGGCTTCACCTGCCGATTTGGCGCCGTATATGTGGTAGCTGACGGAATGGGTGGCCACCGCGGCGGAGCCGAAGCGTCGCGTATGGTTACTGAGGGATTGCGTAGTCATCTGCGGGACTCTCCGCGCGATCTCGCACTGGCTGATGCCGTGCAGCAGGCAGCACAGCTGACCAATCGAGAGCTATACGCTAAGAGTTCCTCGGGAGATCCCAATTACGCAGGTATGGGTTCCACGCTGTCCTTGGTTGTGATCGGAGAAGGAGCCTCCGGAGTCGAATGCGTAACGGCGCACGTGGGCGATAGCCGCGTTTATTTGGAGCGAGACGGTCACCTGTCACCTCTCACCAAAGACCATACTTATGTTCAGCGATTGCTCGATTCGAACATCATCGACGAGGAAACTGCCCGTACTCACCCGGACGCCAGCATTCTGACACGCGCCATGGGTCAAGCCCCGGAGGTCACGATTGAAATCGGCCATCCGGTTCCGCTGGCGGATGGCGACGGTATCCTTCTTTGTTCCGATGGTCTCTCGGGCTATGTAAGGCAACAAGTCATAGAGGAGACAGTACGCCGCCACCCAGGAGCATCGGAATGCGCCAAGGCTCTGGTTGAACTTGCCTTGGCAAGCGGAAGCGATGACAACGTCACTGTTCAATTCGTGCGCTTTGGAAATTCAGCGTCAGCGGCTATTGTGAGTCGGCCCGCGCGCCCTCGGCGCACCACTGTACCTGAATCGGATGCTCTGCCGCCACCCGAAATGGCTTCGTATCGTCCGGCTAAGAACCGCTGGCTTCTACCCGGAACTCTCGTTCTTCTGCTCGCCGGCATAGCTGGAGCGCTGTACGCTTTCCGTCACTCCGTTTTTACTCCGCCCCATTCACCCGATGGGCCCTACGCGGCTGAGATCGGCCGCGCCCGGGATCTGCATCATCGTGTCGTAGCACTCCAGAGCTCAATTAGCGGCGATACTCGAAGAACCGAAGCGCAGCTCGCTAAACAAGAAGGCACCCGCGCGCATAGCTTCGCAGAGTTGAAAAAGCGCTTTACCGATTTGTACAACGATACCAACGGTATGCTTTCGGAAATTAATGTCTTGATTGACGAATTAAACACGCCCGCTGCCCTTCAAAAACTCCAGGGGCGCGATGCGGCCAAATTGAGAAGATTCGAGGACGGGTTCAAAGTCGAGTCCACGCGGTTGGACACTGGTAACGGCAACTATCGACGGGCGCACGACGATCTCGGGAATCTGGAAAAAACTCCGGGGAAGGCGGCCTCCGGATCCATCGAATGGAGGCAGGAAAGTGAAGACAGCCGGCAAAAAGAGAAACACCGGCGAGGCTCTCCGAAGATCGCGCAAAGAGCGTTTAGGAGCACTCAGTTTAAGGTTGAAACAGGAGTCGACCGATGAAAACCTGTGCGAAATGCATGGCCGAGAACGCCGACGACGCCAAGTTCTGCAAGCTGTGCTCGTCGTCTCTCCAACAAGGGGCGGGAAAGACATGTCCAAGCGGCAAGCACATCATGGATTCTACGTGGTCGGAGTGCGCCTACTGTAAAGCGGACGCCGCTTCCGGCGCGGAACGAAGCGGTCAAGCTCCCTTGCCGCCACGCCCTGTCGCTTCTCCGGGCGGTCCCGCCGCGCGCAAACCAACGGTGGTCGAAGGCGGCCGTTCTTCCGATCCTCCTACTCCCCCCAAACCGCTTCGTCCGCCAACACAACGGGAAGATGCTCCGCTTCCGCCCAGACCAGCGCCGCGCCCCTTTTCGCCCGCTGCTGCGGGCCCCGGAGCCTCTCCCGCCAGCGCGAGCCCGGCTTCACCAGCTACACCGTCGCGAGGACGAACCGTGTTCTCGCCTGCCGTAACACCGGGTCAGCCGCCCGGTGTGACAAAAGGCAGAAAGATAGTCGGTGTTCTTGTCACTTATAGCTGGCACCCCGATGGCAAAGTGTACGAGGTGCGTGAGGGCCGCAACCTGATCGGACGCGACGCGACATGTGAAATCTGTGTGCCAGAGGATGAAACGCTTTCCGCGGTCAACAGCCACATCACATACCGCAGTGGTTTTGTGGTCGGCGACATGGTGAGCATGATGGGCACCGACCTGAACGGAACACCGATCGAAGAACAGTTCTGCAAGATGCCCAACAATTCAATCATTCGTTCGGGATCGACACACTTCACCTTTATCGCGGTTTCTGCAAACAGCGAAACGCGGAAAACGGACGAGTAGACGACCGCAGTGAAGACGTGTCCGCAGTGCCGTCGGTCATTTGGGGACAACTTTGTTTTTTGTGATCAGGACGGCGCCAAACTGCGCCGCGCCCCCAGCAAGCGTTACTTGTTTGCGATCGTGGCTTTACTAGCTGCTTCAGCTCTCGCTATAGGGGTTTTCACTTTAGTGGCGGCTTATGTGACCGCCCGTGTTTCCGCGAAGCTTACCAACGTCTCGGTTCATCTCGATGGAACGGGCGGTGTATCTCCGCTCGGCTCTGTTTCCTTGCTTCTGAGTGTGCGCATTCAAAACGACAGCTTTCTGCCCTTCACTCTGCGCAGTGCGGGCTTAAACTGCTCGGGATCCAACATCCCAATCTCCCGACTCTCCTGGCCTTCTCAAGGTGAGAAGCCGGTGCGCATACCCCCTCACGGATCAGCGGAGATCGGCCTTCGCCTGAGCGGGCGTGCTGCCAATCCCTTCAGCCCATTTGCGATTGGCAGCCAACGCATCACCGCCGAATGCCAGGGCAAGGCGCGGCTGTCAGCCTGGGGCATACAAACCGAGCGCCAACTCAGTTTCCAGCAAGAGCTTTAACGGCGGTCAGGGAACTTTTGTCCATCTTACTTCGCAACTTGTCTGAACGCCGGGCGCGAGCGACTCTAACACTATCGTCTTACCGCCGTCTTGTCCATTCTTCAGCGAGAGACGCCATGCGCTCCGGTCCCAATCGTATTTAAGACGCCCCTTCGGCAGATTCGAGAACTGAACAGTGCCGCCTTGCTGTACTGGGTTTCCCGGGCAGCGTAGTATTCCAGAGGTTGGATCAGATCGCGTCATATCAACACCTGCATTAGGAGTGCTCTCGTTTTGGGGACGCTTCCCGGGAATGTCCGGGGTCGCATTTTGCGGGCCCTTATTGTTGCCTCCCGCCGGAGCGGGTTGCTCAACGGGTTTCGGCTTGACGCGGGATACCGGCGGCAACGGGACAATCTTGGTTTTGGGCGCCGCCGGCTCCGGCACTCTAGCAGGTGTTGGCGTTGGCGTTCCAGCAGGCGGCTCCGTTTTACCGGTTTCCACTTTACCGGCGCCCGGTTTGACCCCATCGGGTTTAACAGGGTCATTTTTATGCTTGCCGCTGTCTACCTCGGGGGCCGACTTACAACAGGTCTGCCGATAATAGACATACCCGCCCACACCTGCAACTAATACCCCAGCAGTGACGATCAACCCCAGCAATGGCATGCGCTTCGGTGCCGGTTGAACTAGCGGAGACGAGAGGTTCGCAGCATCCGAAGCGGCGACGGGCACCGACGTACGTGTTCCCGAGACCGGAGCCTCCGTTGGCTTTGAAACCTGCACCGGGTCAGGATGAACCAGGCCATCTAACTGCGTCCGGCGGCCTCTGTCAGCGCCGGGCAACACCGGCGACTCCAGAACCGTCCGGGCTCTGCTACCGGTATTCGCTGGCGGCGTCGAAATTGCTTCCAGTAAATCGGCACAAGACCAAAACCGATCTGACGGGCGCTTCTCGAGACATCGCAGTACCGCAGCCTCGACGTATTCAGGAATGTCCGGATTCAGCTCTCGCGGAGGCCGAGGCGGTTTATGGACGTGCTGATTCTTGACGAAGTACTCTGTGTCACCCTCACCTTCTTCGGCGTCAAATGGCGGGCGCTCCGTCAACAATTGATAGAGCACGCATCCGTAGCTGTAAATGTCTGAGCGCTGGTCGAAGTCCCTGGAACCGACAATCTGTTCCGGACTCATGTAATGGGGCGTTCCCACCGCCACACCAGCTCGCGTTACGCGCTTCTCGCCCAGCACCACGGCAATCCCGAAGTCCATCACAAGCGCGCGGCCACTGTTCTCCAGAAGGATGTTGGAGGGTTTGATGTCGCGGTGAATAATGTTTTCCGAGTGTGCATGGCCGAGAGCACCCAAAACATCATTCGAAATGGATAGCACCGCCTTCAGCGGCAGAGGGGATCGGAGCCGGATGAGCCGATCCTCGAGGTTCTCCCCCTTCACGTACTTCATCACCAAATAACTTCGGCCATCTACATAAAGAAAATCGAAGGCGGAAACGATATTGGGATGCTGCAGTGTCGCCTGCCGCTTGCCTTCCCCCAGAAAGCGTTGCTCGATGTCATTGTCTCCGGCGAACTGCCGATTGAGAAACTTGATCGCGACGTAGTTTCCTAAGACTGTGTTACGCGCCTTCCAAACCTCGGCCATACCGCCTGAGCCTAGTTGCTCTTCGAGAATGTACTGCCCGATCTGAATTGATTCCATATGAGGTGTTCGCTCCCGCTGTTTGCGCCTGGTGCTTCAAAGCACCCACACTTCGACACGGCGATTTTTCTGACGGCCCTCGTCGGTGCGATTGTCCGCGACCGGCATCTCATATGAGAATCCACGGGTCGCCACTTTGATTCCGCGCTGTTCGAATCGCTTGCCGACGATTTCAGCCCGCTTCTTCGAAAGATCCAGATTCGGCTGGTAACCACCCTGGTTATCCGCAAACCCCAGCAGGTACACGGTTCCGCCGTTGCCCAGGATGGAAGCCGCCCGTTCGACGTCGGCTAAAGCCTTGTTGTCCAGGTCGAAACTGTTTGACCGGAACCGGAAATCGAGTCTCATCCGCCGTTTGCCGGAGGTGACTTCGCGGTAATCCACGGGTGCCGTCGGGGGCGGAGCGGGGGGTGAGCCAGGGGAGGCGGGGGTGCGACACGTGATGCAGGTCCTCGCGGGCGCGGGCGGCGAGACCGGCGAGGGGGTCGGGATGGGTGGCGTTCATGCGTGGGCGCTCATGCGTCGGTCATGCATCCCGCTACCGTTTCGCCAGCCCGGCCACCAGCGTCCGT
>JAVHMZ010509702.1:0-16289 GCA_034782995.1 Amazona versicolor
AAGGCACGCCGCTCAGCCAAGGCGAGAAAGACCGGCTGGCCGAGGAGGTCCTTGACGAGGTCTTCGGGTTGGGGCCGCTCGAGCCGCTTCTCCGCGACAAGACGGTCTCCGATATCCTGGTCACCACCACGCGCCTGATCTATGTCGAGCGCCGCGGCAAGCTCGAAAAAACTTCCGTCGAGTTCCGCGACGACGCACACCTGATGCGCATCATCGAGCGTGTGGTGTCGCGCGTAGGCCGCCGCATCGATGAGTCCTCGCCCATGGTCGACGCCCGACTGCCCGATGGTTCGCGCGTCAATGCCGTCATCCCGCCGCTCGCCGTCGACGGGCCGCTGCTCTCCATCCGGCGCTTCGGCGGCTCTCCGCTGCAACCGGCCGATCTCCTGCGCAATCTCTCGCTCAACGAAGGTATGCTCGAGTTGCTGAAAGCCTGCGTTAAGGCCCGTCTCAACATCATCATCTCGGGCGGTACCGGAGCCGGTAAGACCACGTTCCTCAATATGCTGTCGGGCTTCATTCCCGCCGACGAACGCATCGTCACCATCGAGGACGCCGCTGAGTTGCAGCTCCGCCAGTTGCATGTGGCTCGCCTGGAAACGCGCGGGGCGAATATCGAAGGCCGCGGTGCTATCGCGCAACGTCATCTATTGATCAACGCGCTCCGCATGCGCCCGGATCGCATCATCATCGGCGAGGTCCGCGGCGAAGAGGCGCTAGATATGCTCCAGGCCATGAACACGGGGCACGATGGCTCGCTCACTACGATTCACGCGAATAGTCCGCGCGACGCCATTAGCCGGCTGGAAGTCATGATCGGGATGTGCAGCGGCAACCTGAGCGTGCGCTCGATCCGTCAGCAGGTGGCCTCTGCAGTCGATCTGTTCATCCAAATCTCGCGCATGAGTGACGGCAGCCGCCGCGTTACGCACATTACGGAATGCGTCGGCATGGAAGCCGATAACGTGACGACGCAAGACATCTTCGTTTTTGAACGCACCGGAGTGAATGCCGAACGCCGGGTAATGGGACGGTTCCGCGGTACAGGTGTCCGGCCCAAGTTCGCCGAACGTCTGCGGGCGTCGGGAATCGAGTTCCCGCCCATGATCTTTCAAAGCTCGCTGGAGGTGCGGTAAACGGCTCATGAGTATCGCCGTAATCGCGTTTTGCGGAGTTTTTGTCGTAACGCTGCTCTGCGTGGGTTTGGGCCTAGCGTTTTTAGAAACCCGGCAGCGCAAGCACGTGCGCGCGATGCTCGCAACTGCAAAGCCGGTCGAAATATCCGGCGTTCCGCAGTTGCTACGCGAACCCGGTGATGGCGGTGGATGGAAAGCCTGGCTGCAGTCGCTTCCGTTCGCTCCCGCGCTGGAATCGATGCTGCAGCAGTCGCTGCTCGACTGGGAGTTAAGCAAGTTTGCCGCAGTCTCCGTTGCCGCATTTGCGGTGGGCTGCTTCGCCGGCTGGAAACTGTGCCTGTTCGGCTCGGCAGTGGCGAGTGCCGCCGCGTGTGCCGGGATAGCTACGGCGATCCCCACGCTTTACGTTTTGCGCCGGCGCGCGAAAACGCTTCATGCGTTTGAGAAGCAGTTTCCCGACGCGCTGGATTTCCTGTCACGTTCGATGCGCGCCGGCCACGGCTTTACCGTCAGCCTGGAGACGCTCGGGCAGGATGCCGCCGAGCCGATCGCTTCCGCGCTGCGCCGCGTTTCGCACGAACTGCAATTAGGTTCGCCTTTAAGCGTCGCTCTCGGCAAAATGACGGCGATGGTGCCTCTGGTGGACGTCAGGTTTTTCGTGTCGACGGTTCTTTTGCAACAAGAAAGCGGCGGCAACCTAAGTGAAATTCTGAGCAAACTCGCGCATGTTATTCGCGAGCGTTTCCAGCTCAAGGGTCAAGTGAAAGCGCTGAGCGCGCATGGCCGCATCACCGGTCTCGTTTTGTTGCTCATGCCCGTGATTGTCACAATGATCCTGCTCGCGACTTCGCCGGATTACTTCCATACGCTTACCAACGACAGCGTTGGCCGAATGCTCCTGTACGGTGCTGTCGGGGGGCAGATACTCGCTTACCTCGCGATCAAGAAGATCGTCAACATCAGAGTTTGAGCTATGGCAGCCGCGATCTCGCTATCGGTTTTTGTTGTTCTCACCGCGGTGATCGTCTGGTACGGTCATGCCAAATACGTACGGCCGACGCGCATCCTCGACCGGCTTGCCGATTGGGACGAACCGAGCGCGCTTCCGCTGACGGAACGGCCCAAAGCGCCGTCGTTTCTGAAGGAACACTTCCTCGCTATCGGCGGCATTCTCCCGATCTCCGCCGCGGACGTAAAGCTGGCCAAAAGAGAGTTGGCAAGCGCCGGATTCCGGTCCGACTCGGCGGTGACGGTCATGTCCGGAGTTCGCATTGCGTGCACAGGCATGTTTGGGTTGGGCGCGCTGCTCATTCGCAATAACCTCACCGATAGTCCGCTGCTGCGACTCGTGATTCTTTTCGGAGGCGGAGCGCTGGGCTACTTCGGCCCGGATTTCGTTATCGGCTATCTCGCCAAGCGACGCAAGGTCGCGATCCGTTATGCCCTGCCCGACGTTCTGGACATGCTGGTCATTTCGAGCGAGGCCGGCTGTGCGCTTGATCAGGCGATGGTGAACGTCACGCGCGAACTCGCTCCCGTCCATCGCGCGATCTGCGACGAACTCGCCTTGGTCAATCTGGAAGTGCAGGCCGGTGCGATGCGCAATGAAGCGATGCGCAATTTCGCCGCACGCACGGGCGAAGACGAGGTCAAGAAGCTCGTCGCGATTCTCCTGCAAACCGACAAGTTTGGTACTAGCGTGTCCGAAGCTCTGCGTACGCAGTCGGATTTTCTGCGCACCCGCCGCCGGCAGGAAGCGGAAGAGCGAGCGGGCAAGGTCGGAGTCAAGCTCGTCTTCCCGATCTTCTTCTTTTGCATGCCTTCTCTTCTCATCGTGACCGCGGGTCCTGGTTTACTGCAACTGTTCCGCAATCTGTTACCGATGATGAAAGAGTTTCGCTAAGAATATCTATCGCTTGGCGAGAAATCGCCGATAAACCCGATAGCGGTCACATAAACCGCGTATCAAACACAAAGCTCGGAGAAATCAAAAATGGATACTACAATACAGACTTTTATTTGGATGGCGGCAGGCGCCATTCTTCTGCTCTACGTGAAGCGTCGGCGCTCGCGCAAGATTGTCTAGAGATCGGGGAAGCGCGCTGGCGGAATTAGCGCGCGCGCAAAACGCCGACGGTGGTTGGGGCTACGCGCGGGCCGTTTCGTCGAACGCGGCGGCTTCACACGCGTCTTGGACCGAACCTTCCTGCTATGCGGCTTTGGCGTTGGACATCTGGGGGAACGCTCCGGAATCCGTTGCGCGCTGCCGCCAATGGCTCCTTGCACAACAGCGGATCGATGGGGGCTGGGCACCGCGCGCGTGTGTCTCTCAAAGTACCTCAGTCACGGCATTGGCTTGCATGACGCTCGCAGCCTGTCACTCGGCCGCTAGTTCTTGGCGGAAAGGCGTTGATTGGCTCGTCGGTCAGGTCGGTCAACCAACGTCACTGTCCGACCGGGCTCGCACTTGGCTATTCGGTTCAAACGCGTCACGTTCGGATCCGGCCGGTTGGTCTTGGTTTCCGGGGACGGCGTCCTGGGTGACTCCAACTTCGCTGGCTCTGATCGCCTTGTCTGGCGTCAACGATTCACAAGCCCAGCGGCGTACGGAACAGGGTCGCGCTTTTCTCATGGCACGGCGTTGCCGCGATTTAGGCTGGAATCACGGAGGCAGTTTCTTCCGGAGCGAATCTGCGCCGGCTTACCCCGAAACAACAGGGATCGCTCTTGCCGCTTTGCAGCGCGTTCCGCCTGCACAGTTAACAGCATCTCTGGATTACGCGCAGTCTTTAGTAACTCATGCCGGCTCGGTGCAAGGGCAAGCCTGGCTTGCTATCGCTCTCGCTGCGCACGGAAAAGTGCCGTCGGCGATGGGTAAAACCTTTCACGCCCACACGGTAGTCGACCAAGCTCTCACCCTGCTGGCCGAGGCTGCGCGCGAAGGCCGCAACGCTTTTGCCATGAGGACTGCATGACACGCCGGTACTTCTTCTTCGGAACGCTTGCACTCGCGAACTGCGCGAGGTCCCGTCATTCGCGAGTGACATCCGGGGTACGCTCATTCGTCTCCATTCGGCGCGCCGCATCTTACGAAAGCGATTTGGAGGCTACCATCCGCGAAATCCTCATCGAGCATCGCGTCCCGGTGCATGGCCGCAATGTCGTCTTAAAACCAAACTTGGTCGAGTTCGACCAGACTCGCCCCATCAATACCGATCCGCGCTTCGTTGCTGGGGCGTACCGAGCCTTTCAGTCGCTCGGTGCCGCCTCTGTGCGAATCGCCGAGGGCCCGGGACATCGACGGGCGACGCTGGATCTTGCCGATACCGCCGGGTATTTTGCGGCCGTACCAGGATTTGAGAGTCGCTTCACCGATCTCAATCTCGACGACGTCGAACGAGTCATCTTAAGAAATCCGTTTTCCAAACTGCACGAGCTTTACCTTCCCAAAACCGCGTTGACCGCCGATCTTCTGGTGACCTTGCCGAAGATGAAAACACATCACTGGGCTGGCGCCACGCTGTCCATGAAGAATCTGTTCGGCGTCGTTCCCGGTGGCGTTTACGGCTGGCCCAAAAATCCGCTCCATTGGGCCGGCATCGACGAATCGATAGCCGACCTCCATTCCTTGTTTCCACGCCAGTTCTGCCTGGTTGACGGCATAACCGCGATGGAAGGAAACGGGCCGGTGTTAGGCGATGCGAAGCCAATGGGCTTGATCGTGGCCGGAGCGCAACCCACGCTTGTCGATGCCACCTGCGCCCGGCTTATGGGGATCGATCCTGCCCGGCTCCGCTACCTTCAACTCGCCTTCTCCCGCAATGGTCTTAATGAGGACACGATCGAGCACGCCGGTGAATCCGTGCGCGCGCATGCTACACCTTTCGAGCTCCCTCCGGGTCTCGATCATCTGCGTCTGGAGGCTGCTTGAAACGCTCGCGCCGTCATCGCGGCTCACAGTTGGTCGAGTTTTCGCTCGTCCTTCTTCCATTGCTCGCCATCGTGTTCCTGACGGTCGACTCCGCCTGGATGGTGTTCGCCAAAGCCAGTCTTCAGCTCGGAGTTCGAGAGGGTGTGCGATACGCCGTTACGGGTCAAACGATGCCCGGAATGGGGCAGGACGCGTCCATCAAGTCCGTGGTGCAAGCCAACTGTTTCGGATTCCTGAACGGCGCAGACGGATTAACGAAAATCTCGGTCAACTATTACAACCCGGCAACGCTGGTAGCTACGCCCAGCAATGCCGGCGGTAACGTCGTGGAAGTGTCGGTGAGCGGTGTCAGCATATCGCCGCTAGCGCCGGTTTGGAGAAGCTCCGATCCGCTACAGATTTCCGTGCGTTCCACCGATGTAATGGAAAGCTCGCCGGGAGGCATTCCGCCCCCGCGTTAGCCGCCGAAGTCATGAAGAAACCCATCACGAAACCGCCATCGCGTGAGCGCGGAAGCGCCATGGTCGAGTTTATGCTGACGGGTCTGATCTGGGTCCCGCTTCTCTTAGGGGTGATCTTCATCGGACTCAACATTGTTCGCGCCATAGAGGTCGCGCAAATTTGCCGCGACGCCGGGCACATGCACGCGTATGGAGTCGATTTCGCGCAGCCCGCTAATCAACAACTCTTGGTACGTCTCGCTTCTGATTTCACGTTCACGGCCACGGGCGGCAACGGCGTCGTCATTCTTTCGACAGTCGAGATGGTCGGACCGAACGATTGTGTGGCAGCGGGGCGTGCGGCGAATACGTCCCAGTGCGCCAATCTCGATCAGCCCGTCTTTACGCGCAGGGTAGTGATCGGCAATCGCCAGCTTCGGTCGAGCGCATTTGGCGCGCCCAGTTCATCTTCCGTTGATAGCGACGGCAACGTCAGCGCTAACTCTTACCTCAACGACCCGTCCGCGCGCGCCTCCAATTTCGGCTCCGTTTTGCAGTTGCAAGAAGGGCAGTTCGCGTACGTGTCCGAAGCTTACTTCGCGTCGCCGGATCTGGATTGGCCTGGATTCCTGAGCGGATCGGGAAGCTATTCGAGGTCGATCTTTTGAGCGGCAGAATGGCTAGGCAATCGCGTCAAAAAGGCGCGGCGCTTCTATTGCTAACGCTGATGATTCTGTTCGCAGTAATTCCCATGGTGGGGCTTGCGGTGGATGGAGGAATGGCGTATCTCGCGAAAACGCGCCTGTCGGCGGCCGTAGATGCGGCGGCGCTCGCCGGAGCGCGATCCCTCAGCGTCGGCTTGGATCTCTCCAGTCAAACGGCAGCAGCAACCGCCACTGTCAGTTCGTATATGAAGGCGAATTTTCCCGACGGGCTATACGGATCAACGAACGTCACCGTGACAAGTTCCATCCAAGAGACCGCGCTAAAAACCCGGACCGTAACCGTGCAAGCTACCGCAACGGTTCCTCTGTCGTTCCTGCCCATAATCGGGAAGTCGACAGCGGTCGTGGGAGCGGCAGGTCAAGCTTCCCGCCGCGACGTGAATATCATTCTTACGCTTGACCGGTCGGGATCGATGGCTGGAACTCCTTGCAGCACCATGAAAGCCAATGCAGCGGCCTTCGCGGACAAGTTCACCAATGGACGCGACCGCTTAGGCCTGATCACGTTCAAAGCTAGCGCGCATGTGGACTTTAACCCAACGCTCTATTTCAAGACAACGTCGCCGCCTATCGATACCACCATTGGGCAGATTCAGTGCGCCGGAAACACGGGTTCGGCCCAGGCATTATGGTTTGCCTATCAGCAGATACAGGCCGTAAACGAACCGGGCGCGCTTAATCTGATCGTTTACTTCACGGACGGACAACCGAACGGAATCGCGGCGAACTTCCCTCTCAAAGCGCTAGCGGACACCCGCTACGATCCGCTGCGCACCTCGACCTTGGTAGCGTCTGCTGCAACTTCCTGCACGGTTAAGGGCAATCCCGCGACCGCGACGTTGAGCGGTGTTCTCGCGCAAGGAGCGCCGGACGGGGCAACTACCGGTTACACGACAGGACTCATGGATTCCGCGGGAACCACGATTTCGCAAACCTCCGATCCGCTGGTCGCTGCGCCTGGTTGCGCTTTCACCCAGCACGGAGTCGAATACGTCCGCAACGACATCGCTTATATCCCGGTGACGGACTTGTGGGGAAACTCCACTGTGGGATACAAACCCGTGGACGTGTACCCCCCTGGCAACGCCTACGCGGGACAGATGCGTACCGACACGCCGATCGCCGTCGTCTATGCCTCGACCAATGCAGCCGACGACGCGGCCCGGCGCATTCGCAACGACCGCAAGTACGGCACAATCATCTACAGCATCGGACTGGGTGGGGATGGCTGGGTCGATCACGATTTCCTCAAACGCGTCGCCAACGATCCAAGCGCATCGAGTTACGACCCGACTCTGCCTGCTGGCTTATACGTGTACGCCCCCGACGCCGGACAGCTCGCGGGGGCGTTTAATCGGATCGCGTCGGAGATTCTCCGGCTGGCGAAGTAGAGCGGGTACGTTAGTGCGAGTGCGAGCTACCGCCACTCGAATGGCTGGGTGCGGGCGCGGAGTGAGAACCACCGCCAGAGCTTCCCGAAGATCGCGGTGCCGAGTAGCTCGGCGACGAACTTCGTGGAGCGGAGTAGCTGGGTTGTGACGAACTACGCGGGGCGGAGTAACTCCCCTGCGAATAGCCTCGCGGAGACGAATAGCTCGGCTGGCTGTATTGACGCGGCGCGGAGTAGCCCGGCTGCGAGTAGCTCGGTTGCGAGTAAGAGTGGGGCGCGGAGTAGCTACCCTGGTTCGACTCGCGGGGAGTTGAGTAGCTGCCTCCGTAAGTCCGCGAGTTCGGATAGCTGCTTTGGCCGTAGGTACGCGACGCCGGGGCATCGGCCGTTCGATTATGAACAATCGGCTGCGACAAGCTCAACGGCTGCGAGCTCTGGCGATAGCCCGTACTGCCCGTTTGCTCATAACCGTTGCGCGGCGAAGCGGGAACCGACTGCCGGGTTTGATTGGGACTTCCGAAGCGCCCCCAGCCGGGTGAAGGAGCAACCGCGTTGGACGCCGGCGTTCGTGGCGCCGCCACATTGCTCGTTCCGCCGTTCGTAATTCCGCCGCGAGATGCAGTTGCCGGGCTTCCGAAGCGAGCCCAGGATCCGGAGCTCGGGAGGTTGCTGGCACCGCCAGGACGCGCGGCAGCGTTCAAACCGGAACCAGGGACGGATCCAACTGTTCCGTTCGCAGGGATACGCGCGGGCTGAGCTGCGGGAGCACGGCCAGCAAACGTTTGCGGCGCGCCCGTCCGGGGCATCGTCTGGGAGTATCGCTGCGTCGATTGCTGGATCGCCGATTGCTGCTGCGAGAACGGAACTCGCGCCGTTACCGGAGTGCGCGAAGCCGAACCAAATGCCGGCGTGCTCGGAAAGCGCGTTGGCATCACTTGCGACGTCCGTTCGGAAAACTTCAAGTTCGCCGCCGTAGGCGCGACCGGTAAAGGTCCGCGCACTAAACCCGCGTTCACGATCTGATTCTGATTCACCCGAGTCACCGCGCCGAATCTGCCATTGGTAAAGGACGACGCGGACACCCCGCTGATCGCGCCGTTGACGCGAGCGTTCCGGTAAACGTTTGTGATGTTGACGTTGGTGACGTTATAGTTGTTGACGACGTAGTTGTTCCGCCTGCCCCAGCCGCCTAAGCCGCGTCCATACCACGGGTGAAACGCTTCAAACGGCGCAAGCGGAAGCCAGCCGACATTGCCCCAGCCGCCGAAGCCGAAGCCCAATCCAAAACCGCCGCCGTGACCACCAAAGCCGAAGAAAGCGACGAGAGCGGGCCGCCAGAAAACGGGGCGTGAGTAAACCCCGGGATACCAGCACCATCCAAAGCTGCCGCGATACCAGTTTCCGTAATGGTAGGGTGCCCATCCCCACGGGTCGGAGCTCAGCCAGGTCCAGCCGTAGTAGTCCTCCCAAATCCATCGGCCTTCGCGGTACGGCGCCCAGTCGGGGCTTACGCGCGGCACCCACACTTCACCGTAAGCAGGATCGTTTTGCCAAGTTCCCTGCCCGTCCAACTCTTCCGCGCCCGCGATATCCGGATTCACGTAGCGATAGCTTTCCGAGCGTTGGGAAAGGCGATCGCGTTCCTCGTTCCAGGAATCCCAAGAATCACGGCCAATCCCAGCTACAATCTGAAACTCCGGATCGGAAACGTTTCCGCGCACCATCATGGTTTGGCCGGCGCTGAGATGCTCCGTGCCTTTTTCCGAGTAGATCTCGGCTTCGCCCGAGCGCACCGTGATCGTGGTTTGTCCGTCGTCGCCCACGGTGACGCGGTAGAGCCCCGGGCGCACCGGCCGCATGGAGACCACGGGTGTGCTCAACTCCGCTCCGAAGCGCGAATCGCGTAACGAGCTTAAAGTCACTGTGCCATGCGCTAATTCCATGCGGAACTTTTGGCCGTCGATCTCGGCAAGGCGCGCCTCCACTTCGCTGCCGAAACGCACGCGATGGGCGGAGTCGAACTGCACCTCCGCGCGAGCCTCCGGCCCCGTCGCAATCGTGTCGGCAACGAGCAGGGGAGCATTCATAGCTGCGGCAACTGCGTCGCCCGAGTCTCCGCGCCGAACGGAAACATCGCCACTGAAAAAGCTGATTCGAGCCACGCCTGGACCCGCCTCGTCGGGCGGTGTGGCCGCGCCGGGAGACGGCTGTTGGGCAAAAACGGGGATCGACATCAGAGATAAAGCAGCAAGACGAATAAAATTGCCAGTCATGGAAAGCACCCTGCGCGTGGAAGCGCACCTTTCACTATGCATGGACTTCGCCACCGCGCAACTGGTTTCAATATCTATGATTTAGGCGGTTTAATCGCAAGTTTCTTGTGGTGCTTTTCCACCACCTTTGCGCAATTGGAGCGCACGGAGAGCACGGCTATAATCGGGCGTGCGACCGTGGATAGTGATGACGCTTCTGAGCGTGGCCGCAACGCAGGCCCAACCGTTGCAAACGGTGCATTACCGGGTCCGCTTCCCCGCTCCGGCAACACATTACGCCGAAGTCGAGGCACAATTTCCGGGCGGAGGGACGGAACTGTTTCTGCCGGTCTGGACGCCGGGGTCGTACCTTGTTCGCGAGTACTCCCGCAATTTCGAAGACGTGCGTGGGGTGGCGGAAGACGGAAAGCCTCTGGCCCTCATCAAATCTCGCAAGAACCGATGGCGGGTGACCGGCTCCGGCGGCCGTCCTTTCACGATCCGGTATCGCGTCTACTGCAACGAATTAACCGTCCGCACAAACTTCGTGGATGACAGCTTTGCATTGCTCAATGGCGCGGCGACGTATCTGGCCGAGGTAGGCACGCCGCCACGCCACTATGAGGTGCAGTTGGATCTCCCTCCGGGCTGGCAGCGTTCGATCAGTGGATTAGACGAAATCGCGCCCAATCGTTTCGAAGCGCCCGATTACGATACGCTCGTCGACTCGCCCATTCTCGCCGGATCGCCAGCCGTTCACGAGTTCGAAGTCGCGGGCAAGAAACACTATCTAGTCAATCAGGGCGAAACCGCGCTATGGGACGGCGCACGTGCCGCCACCGACACGCGGAAGATCGTCGAAGCCAACCTGCGCCTGTGGGGCTCGCTCCCTTACTCCAAGTATGTCTTCTTAAATCTGATTGGCGACGGCGGTGGCGGCGTAGAACATCGAAACTCGGTCACCATGATGAGCGGACGTTACGCAACGCGGACTCATCGAAGCTATCGCGGATGGCTCGGCTTGGTCAGTCACGAATACTTCCACGCCTGGAATGTGAAACGGCTCCGTCCGATTGAACTCGGCCCATTCGATTATGAGAACGAGGTCTACACCACCAATCTTTGGATTGCGGAAGGGTTTACGGAATACTACGGAGGACTCATGCTTCGCCGTGCCGGTTTAGCGACCGAAGACGAGGTCCTGGGGATCGGGACTGAGGCCAATGCCGGTGGACTCGCGGCGAGCATTCGCGATCTTCAGACTACGCCGGGGCGTTTGTCGCAAGCCGTGTCTCTCGCTAGTTTTGATGCGTGGATAAAGTTGTACCGCCCGGACGAAAACTCCCGCAATTCCACCATCGACTACTACACCAAAGGCGGCGTGATCGCGTGGCTACTCGACGCCAAGCTCCGCCGCGCGACGAAAGATACCAAAAGCCTCGACGATTTGATGCGCCTCGCTTACTCGCGGTATGGAGGCGAAACCGGCTACACGACTGCGCAATGGGTGGCCACCGCGAGCGAAGTAGCGGGCGAGGATCTTGCGCCCTGGTTTCACAGCGTCACCGAGACCACGAACGAATTGGATTATAAAGAAGCACTGGATTGGTTCGGACTCGATTTCAAAAAGCCTGAACCTGCTAAAGCTGACAACCGGCCGAAAGCGTGGACGGGGTTGGAAACGCGCGGAGCCAACGGACGGCTTACCATCTCACAAATTTCGCGCCAATCGCCTGGGGAAAAAGCCGGCTTGCAAGTTGGCGACGAAATCTTAGCGATTGACGGGTGGCGCTTACTTCCGGAAGGCTGGCCGAGCCGTCTCGAACAGTACGCGCCTGGCGACCGCATCACCTTTACCGTGAGCCGCCGCGATAAGCTGCGCGAGTTTCCGCTGACGTTAGCGGAAGAACCACCGCGCGCATGGACGCTGGAAAGGCGAACAGACGCTTCCGCGGAACAGAAGCGGCATTTAGCAGCGTGGTTGGCTACTCGCTGAGGGCTTTCTCAACGGCCGTAGTGACTTCAGGAGAGTCTGGTTTCACCGCGGGTTCGAACCGGGCAAGGATCGTGCCGTCACGCCCGACCAAAAACTTGGTGAAGTTCCACTTGATCTCGCCGCCCTTGGTGTCCGTCAAATAACGGTAGAGCGGACTTTCGGAATCACCCTTCACGTCGATCTTCGAGAATATGGGGAAGTCCACGTTATATTTCCGCGAGCAGAATTGTTTGATCTCCGCGTCCGTTCCCGGCTCTTGCGACATGAAATTGTTCGCCGGGAAGCCAAGGACGACTAGTCCGCGATCCTTGTACTTCTTATACATCCCTTCGAGCGCTTCGTACTGAGGTGTGAACCCGCACTTACTCGCAACATTGACCACTAGAAGGACTTTGCCCTTGTACTGAGAGAGCGGCTGCTGCGAGCCGTCGATGGTTTTCATCGAGTAGTCATAAACCGTTTTGGCCGAAAGCGAAACGGCAACGCAAAGAAGCGCGGCGAGAGTGCGAAATTTCATGGTCTTTCCAGTCTAACGCTAATCTGGTGTTAGCTCGAATGGCCGAAACGCAGCCGCAGCCTTTTGTCTTTTACGATCCCAGTGGAAAGCGCTGGACGCGCTTCCAGCGCGCGGTTCAAACCTTTGCCATCGTCCTGTTTTTGTTGCTGGTTGTCTTCTTGCTCGCGTTGTTCGCCAACTACAAGCTTCCGGCTATCGGTCTTCCGGACAACCCCATCGCCGTAGCCCCGAATCAGGCGGAAATCCGGTCCATCATTCGCGGCCAGAAGGCCGAGTTAAACATTCCGTTCAAGACCCGCAAGGACATGAAGAAGGATGCCAAGGATGTGACTTACGTCCGCTCCGCGTCACCCGTGATTCATCCCAAGCAGGCGGCGGCGGCCGGTGGTAACAAACCCTACGTCTTCGGCTTTTATGTGAATTGGGACCGCGCCAGCATCGTTTCCTTGCGGATCAACCTCGCGCATCTCACGCACTTGGTTCCGGAATGGTTCATTCTCCAAAACGATAAAGGCGACATCGACGATCAGAGCGACACCACAGTGATCGCTATTGCCCGCCAGGCGAATCTGCCGGTGATCGCGATGTTGACCAACTACCGCGACGGCTGGAAGGATGCGGATGTCCGCAAAATCCTCAAATCGCCCGCGCTGCGGCACACGCTGATCGAGAACATCGTTTCCAATTTGAACGAGCATAAATTCGCCGGCATCAACATCGACTTCGAACAGTTAAATCGCGGCGATCGCGATGCTCTTGTGACGTTTGTTAGCGAGTTGAAGGCGCGACTAACGCCGATAGGGAAGCTCGTCACAGCGGATGTGCCGATTGAAGACGAGGCTTACGATCTGAAGCGTTTGGCAGCCGAGG
Organism: Amazona versicolor; assembly: GCA_034782995.1. NCBI lineage: Eukaryota > Metazoa > Chordata > Aves > Psittaciformes > Psittacidae > Amazona > Amazona versicolor. The sequence goes on from JAVHMZ010509702.1 coordinate 13,258, forward strand.
CCGATCTTTTGGTGCCGATGGCGTACGACGAGCATTATCAGTCGGGAGCGCCGGGTCCGGTGGCGTCAGAAACCTGGTACGAAGACGAATTAGATAAGTTGGCCAAGATCGCGCCGCCGGAGAAGTTAGTGCCGGGTTTAGGCGCGTACGGCTATGACTGGGTTATCGGCAGCACCACAAGCGCCGAGATCGGCTTCAACGAGGTGATGTCAGCGGCGGTGGCAAACGGACCTAACGCCAAAGTCGAGTGGGATACCGCGCAAGGCAATCCGGTTCTGCGTTACAACCGCAATGGCGAACAGCACGAGGTTTGGTTTCTCGATGGCGTGACGGCGTTGAACATGGCGCAAGCCGTTCACGACGGTGGCTTCAAAGGCATTGGAGTTTGGCGGTTGGGTGCCGAAGATCCGGGTGTGTGGACGGTGCTCAAACGCGAAGCGTGGCCGGAAGACGATTTCGATCCCAAGGAGCTGGATCTTCTAACTGCGGAAAAGCAGGTCAATCCCTACGCCGGGGGCGAGTTCCTCCGCATCGTGGAAACACCGCGCGATGGCGCGCGCACCGTTGCCAAGCCCGCGACACCGGACGGCGACTACACCGAAGTTTATAAGTCGTTCCCCACTTACTACGTTGTCGAAGATAGCGGCTTAACAAACGAGAAGGTTTTCGCTTTAAGTTTTGACGACGGTCCCGATCCTGACTATACGCCCAAGGTCCTCGACATCCTTTCCAAATATCACGTTCCCGCTACTTTCTTCGTTATCGGTGTTAATGCGGAACGCAACGTCAGTCTGATTAAGCGCGAGTTCCGCGAAGGCCATCAGATCGGCAACCACACTTACTCCCACCCGAATATCGCGGCGGTTGGTGAAGGCCGCACGGAGCTCGAACTATCCAGCACGCAGCGGATTATCGAGAACGCGACGGGCCACTCTACGACACTGTTCCGGCCACCTTACAACGCCGATAGCGAACCGCAAACGCCGACGGAACTAAAGCCGATTGAGCGCGCGCAACGTTACGGCTATGTGACAGTGGGCGAGAGTATCGATCCGCGGGATTGGCAGACACCCACCACCGCGCAAGCCATCCTCGACGAAGTTAAGGCCGAGCAAAGTAACGGGCACATTGTCTTGCTTCACGACGCCGGCGGCAATCGTGACGCGACCATCCAGGCGCTGCCCATGATTATCGAGTACTTCCGGGCACAGGGTTACCGCTTCATCCGCGTCGGCGATCTGATCGGCAAGAGTCAAGCCGAAGTCATGCCCGTGCCGAGTGCCGAGGAGATGCGCTGGGCGCGCATCGAGGGCCAGGTCTTTGACTTTAAAAGCGATCTACTTTCCTTACTGGGCATTCTTTTTCTTTCCGCAATCTACTTGACCGTCTCGCGTTCGATTATCTACGGGATTCTTGCTTGCATACAGAAGCTGCGCGGGAACGGACAGATGCTCCCCGCCAGCTTCCGTCCGCCGGTTAGCGTCGTGATCGCGGCTTATAACGAAGATAAAGTCATTGTCCGGACCGTGCAATCGGTGTTGGCTAACGGTTACGACAATCTGGAAGTCGTCGTTGTCAACGACGGATCGAAAGACCGCACTTATGAAGTTCTTCAAGAGCATTTCGGCGGCGACCCGCGCGTCACTATTTTGACTCAGCCGAACGGCGGCAAATCGGCGGCGCTGAATAACGCGATCGCTCACGCCCAAAACGAGATTCTCATCGCCGTCGACGCCGATACGGTCTTTAAGAAAGGCACAATCGAAAACCTTTCACGGCACTTTGGCGATGAGAAGATTGGGGCTGTTTCTGGCAACGCGCGTGTCGGCAACCGCAAGCGATGGATTACCCGCTTTCAATCCATCGAATATATTTACGGCTTCAACTTAGACCGCCGGGCCTTAGACTTGCTGAACGCAATCACGGTCGTGCCCGGCGCGGTAGGCGCTTGGCGCAAGAAACTGATCGTGAGCCTGGGCGGTTTCGGCCACGATACTTTGGCGGAAGATACCGATCTAACTCTTGCGATCCGCCGCCTGGGTTACCGCATTCGCTACGAAGAAAAGGCGATCGCGTATACGGAAGCGCCGGAGGATACCAAGGGACTGGCGAAACAGCGTTTCCGTTGGGCTTTCGGAACTCTCCAAGCGGCGTGGAAACATCGCGATGCCATGTTCAATCCGCGCTTCGGCACACTCGGATTTGTCGCTCTTCCAAGCATCTGGCTTTTTCAGGTTTTGCTGTCCGCGCTGTCGCCCTTTGCCGATATTTACCTGATCATTTCTCTTTTTTCTGGGAATGGCGGAGTTGTTCTCACTTACTATCTAGCCTTCTTCTTACTGGAGCTTTTGACTGGTTTCCTGGCCTATGGTTTAGAAGGTCTCGCTCCCTGGGATCTAAGTCTTCTCTTCTTTCAGCGGATTTATTACCGCCAACTGATGCACTACGTGTTGGCAAAATCGCTCGTGTACGCGATGCGCGGCCGGTTGGTGGGCTGGGGCAAGCTCGAGCGCCGGGCCACCGTCCAGCACGTCCATTAGCGCGCCATCCCGCGCGATAGACTTCCTTCTACATGCGCAGGATCTTCTACGGCTGGTGGGTGACTATCGGCGCACTCGTCACGTTTGGAATCGCCGTCGGCATTCCTTACTACAACATGCCGTTCTTTTACGACTACTATGAGAACGCCTTCGGCTGGCCGCGCCATGCAATCACGCTCGGCTTTCCCATCGCCGCGCTGCTGACGCTGTGGGTCGGACCGCTATTAGTTCCACGATTTCCGCCGCGCAATCTAATTCTCGCGGGAACGGGCTTAACGTTCCTCGCGTTCACGGGCTTCAGCCTTATGACCGGATCGCTCGCCGTCTACTACGCGCTCTGGTTTGTTTATACGGTTGGATACATCTTGTCCGGACCGATCCCGCATCAGATCGTGATCGCGAACTGGTTCCGGCGGCGGCGCGGAACGGCAATGGGAGTCGCCTACGTCGGCGTGGGATTGTTTGGCGCAGCGTTCTCCTGGGCCGTCAAAC
>JAVHMZ010509810.1:0-16281 GCA_034782995.1 Amazona versicolor
TCGTAAATGTCACGACGATGCAATGGCCCCATGACGCCCAGATGACGGACGGGTAATTTCAAAGCAGCGGCATTATCCGTTTGCGGCGCCTCGCTGCCTACCGGCATAGCCGTTGAGTCGGTAGCTAGCTGCTTCAGCCAATCGGCCAAAGGGAGGTTATGGGTCGCCGCTTTTGCTTTGAGCGCGGCTGCGACGTCGTCCGGCAATTCGATCACGGTCATCAGCGTTGCCTCCTTCGTTCAGCCTAAAGGATAGGGCCGGGTCTGTCACGGACTGCAAACGCCATTCCTGACAAGACGAGTGAATGGTTACTGGTGAAAGCGCTCTCGCCGGCGGAAGATGGCTAGAATTCCCAGTCCTAGTCCAGAAGCCAACACCCAGCGCGGTTCAGGTACATCAGCTATGGCCACCGGCGTCGTCCCATCCTTCTCGAAAAAGTCGAGAAACAGCGAGGACGACGGTCCTCCACCCGCAACTTCGCTTAGGGCGCTTGCGATACCCATGGCGAAATCAGTGACGATAAACGTCAGTGGAATGCCAAGCTGAACCGTTCGCGGGTAACCAAATGCAATTGAAAAGTTCGGTGCGAAGTAGTCTGGATTTACTGATACGGTCCCGTAGCCGACGGCTCCATTACGTAGGAATCCGGTATCGAATTCTCCAACGACTACACCGTCTCGTATTGGTCCTTCCGTGCCGATCTGGACTGTCGTCTGCACGAAGGCACTGGAGCTTCCAGTAGATCCGATAGCTATCCCTCCAGAAAGAACAGAGGCAGCGGAGAAGAGGGTCAACTCATTTGCTCTGAGCGTGAGGGTCGAGGAACTGTTGGCCATAGAGTAGGTACCGTAGTCGTCATTCAAGCAAGAGTTCTCGTCCCGGTTTGTAGACGTTACGGTAACGGTTGAGGAGACGGCGCCACCCGGGGCAGACGCCGTACAGGAGGCCGTTTGCACAACGGAGGCTGCCTGACTAATGGTCGGGGCAGCCAGAAAGATCGCGATTGCAGGTAGCGCAACAACTCTAACGAGTTTCATCTTGAACGCCCAGTTTCACATATGAACAACGACTGAGCTGTTGAACCCTCGATCTTCTTAACTGGCGCTCTAACAGAGTTAGACGGGTGCTGGTTTCTTGCGGGCGTTGATCACTTGCAGTGCAACGGGAACCAGAGAGACGACGACAATCAGCAACACGACCTTCTCGAAGTTGGCGCGGACCAGGGGGATGTTGCCAAGCACCGAGCCGAGATAGATCATGGCCGTGACCCAGGCAGTGGCGCCAATGACATTAAACGTCAGAAAGCGCGCGTAATGCATCTTGCCGACTCCGGCGATAAACGCGGCAAAGGTTCGGATGATGGGCACGAACTTGGCATAGATGATGGTCTTGCCGCCGTGCTTGTCGTAGAACGCTTTGGTTCGTTCGAGATATTCCTGACGAAAGATTCTGGACTTGGGGTTTTTGAAAAGCCGATAGCCGAGGGTGGAGCCCAGAAGGAAGCCGATGCCATCGCCCGAGATCGAGGCCACGATCAACATGACGATGATGGTCCGAATATCGAGGCGTCCTGCGCCCGCCACGATGCCGACGGTGAACAGCAGAGAATCGCCCGGAAGAAAGAATCCAACTAACAGCCCGCTCTCGGCAAAGACGACGAAGAACAAGGCCACATACGCGACCCAGATATGAGGACTGGAGGCGATCATCTGCCCCAAGGTGTCCGGATTGGTGAGGCCGTGATACAGATCGAGAATTTGGTTCACGCGGTTACTTTCAACTCAGCTTTGTAACGAGGTGATCAGTCTGCTAATCAGGTCTTCGTTTTTCTTGATCTTGCCGCGACGCCTCAGTTCCGCGACCACGGAATCGCGGAAGAGCGGTTGTTGAACGCTTTGGTGTTGCTGGGTGAGTGTCTGCCGGATATTATCTTTATCTTTCCCGAAGGCGGTCATGTCAGCGGCGATCTTTTCGGAGACGCGGCAGACAAACTGACTATTTTGAGCCTCTACCGGGCCGACAATCTCGCCGACATTACTCTTGAAGGCGTTTGCGAAGAGGCTGGCCGCTCCGATCCCTTCCGCGGCGCCGTCAATCGTAAAGGGAGCCGCTGTCTTGACGCCGGTGCCATCGGACTTGGCAATAGCATCCAGGCTTTCACCTTTGCGCGCGCGATCGGCAGCGGCTTTCGCGGCTTGCTCAGCCAGCTTGCGGCTTTCCTCTTCGACATAACGGCCGGTGACCTGGCCCTGAACTTCGGCGAACTCCGCTTTGCGGCCAGGCACGACACTCAACACGCGAGCGACGGCGGAACCTTTTTGAGCGTCGAGCTCTACCACTTCGGTGGTTGCACCCTTTGATACAGAGGTAACGGCGTTGCCAAGCTGAGGCGCTGTACCGATCTCCGGAAAGGCGCCGCCGGAAGAGTAGCCATCCACCTTCGCATACTTCAAGTGATATTTGGCGGCAATGGCGACGGCATCGCTTCCCGCCTTGCGAAGCTCGGCCTGCGCGGAATCGAGCGAGCGCTTCAGAAGCTCAGCCGCGGCCTGCTTTTGCGCATCGGCCAGCAGCTGGGGCCGGACTTCCTCGAAGGTTTGCGTATGGGCTTCCTGCTTGCCTTCGCCCTGCAGGATATGGAAGCCGTACTCGGTCTCGATGACGCCGCTCAGCTGATTGGGCTGGAGGGCAAAGGCTGCTTTCTCGAAGTTGGGCACGGTTTGCCCCTTGGTGATGTAGCCTAGCTCTCCGCCCTTGGCCGCAGAACCCGGATCTTCGGAGTTGTTCTTCGCCAGCTCGTCGAACTTGGCTCCGCTTTGCAGCTGTTTGAGGAGATCGTCCGCCTTGGCCCTTAACTTCGGCACGTCGCCTTTGGGTTTGCCTTGGGTCTTGATGAGGATGTGGCGCACTTGCACACGCTCGGGTTGCCGGTAGCTATCGATGTTCTCGGTATAGGTTTTCTTCAGATCCGATTCGGGTATCTGGACACTTTGAATCAACTGGGTAGCGCTGCCGTATACGAGGTCGGCCGAGCGCTTCTCGGGGATCTGGAAGGCGGCTCGATTCTTGTCGAAGTAGGCGTGAAGCGCGCTTGAATTGCGATCCACTTTACTCTCGTAATCCTTGGGATTGAACGCAACATATTGAAGCGCAATCTTGAGGTTCTTGCGCTGGTATTCGGCGCGCAGATCGGCGTCCGAGACGACCAGAGAGCGACTCTCGAGCGCCTCCAGACGCGCGCCCAACATACCCTCGCGCTGGCGAGCTTCGAAGTCGGCGATGGTGAGGCCCTGCTGAGCCAGCACGTTCTGGTAGATGCTCATATCGAACTTGCCTACCTGCTGGCTGAACTCGTTCTGGATGAAGTCGCCTAGTTCCTGATCAGAGACTTGCAGTCCCAACTCCCGTGCCTTGTACGCCATGGCTTTCGAGGCGATCATCTGATCGACCACCGTGGGCGCATACATGGCGAGCAATCCTTTCGGTAGGGTCTGACCTCTGGAAATGGATTGGAGCGCGCGCTGGACATCGGTGGCCAGCAGTTTGTCACCACCGACGCTTGCGATGACGGAATCGCCACTGGCGCCGACACTGCTACCAGGGCCGCCGGGAATCAGGTAGACCAGCATGGAGATGGCTACCAGACCGAGCAAGACCCCGAGCAGAATGCGAACGCTGTTGTTCTTGCTTCGAAGCAGATTAATCATAGGTAAGCGGGAGTTTTTAAAACAGTGAAGCGACTACAACGACTGTAGAGGATGGAAGGTAAGAAAAGGCACGCAAAACTTCGTACAAACCAGTAAAACCCTCGTTCAGTATAGCGTTTTCCGGGCATGTGTTTGCAGTGACTTTTATGCCATGCTGGAAGGGGCAATCACCTGTCCGGCTCATAGCAATGGATTTGTTCAGCACGATTCCGAAGTGTGGAAAATGCGGTTCGGCGGATATTACACGCTCGCGCCGCCGCGATCCGGTCGAGTATTTTTTAAGTGCTGTGGCGTTGCCCTGGCGCTGCCGGGTTTGCTTCCACCGGTTTTATCGCTCGCGAAGCTTCCGGGCTTTGCCGACTGCGCCGGGAGATGGGCGCAACCCACCGAGCAACCCACCTAGCAACCCACCTGATCCGCCGAAGATAAAGGCGAACGCCGCGTAGTTCAGCGCGCCTCACCATTTGAGATGCGGGCGCGAACCAGGCGCAGAACGGCTTCTTCCACTTCTTCAATCGTCAAGCCTGTTGTATCGAGCAGTTGAGCATCGCCTGCCTGCACCAGCGGCGCTTCGGCGCGCGTACGGTCGCGGCGGTCGCGCTCGCTCATGCCAGCGGCGGTCTCTTCAGATGCGTCGGGGCCCAGCTGCTGGATGCGGCGGCGCGAACGCTCTGCGGGCTCGGCATCGAGGAAGATTTTGACCTGGGCATGAGGAAACACAACGGTGCCGATGTCGCGGCCTTCCATCACAACGCTCGAGGTCTCGGTGACTTTGCGCTGGGCGGGTAGCAGGGCGCGGCGCACCTCCGAATAGGCGGCGACGGTGGAGGCGGCATGGGAGACTTGCTCGTCGCGAATCTCTTTCGTGACATCCTCGCCATTGAGGAAGGTACGGCCGTCCGGGGTGAGCTCGAGCAAGGCTTCACGAGCCAGCTGCGCTACGCGCGTGATGTCAGAGGTTGGAACCTGAAGCCGCAGAGCCCAGAGCGCCACGGCGCGGTAGAGCGAACCGCTGTTGATGTGCACGTAGCCGAGACGCACGGCGACTCGTTTTGCGATGGTGCTCTTGCCTGCTCCGGAAGGGCCGTCGATGGCGACAATGACATTCTTAGCGGAGCTGATTATCCACCTCCCGCAGCCAGTCGGGACTTTTGAGAACTTCGCGGGGCTTGCTTCCATCGGGCGGACCGATGATGCCTTCGCGCTGCATCATGTCAAGGATGCGGGCGGCGCGACCATAGCCCAGACGCAGGCGCCGCTGAAGCGTGGAGGTAGAAGCTTTGCCCATTTCGAGCACGACGCGCACGGCGTCTTCGTACATGGGATCCTGCTCGCCATCGAACTCGGCTTCTTCTTCGTCGCTGCTCTCTTCTGACGGCGGAGTCATGAGGAAGCTCTCGTCGTATTCGGGTTCGGCTTGATCCTTCCAGAAGTCGACGACGCTATTGGTTTCGGTTTCGGTGACGTAAGCGCCGTGGACGCGGGTGAGGCGCGAGGAGCCCGGCGGCAGGTAGAGCATGTCGCCACGACCAAGCAGATGTTCGGCACCCATGGAGTCGAGGACGGTGCGGGAGTCGACGCGGGTGGCGACGCGGAAACTGATGCGCGAGGGGAAGTTGGCTTTGATCAAGCCGGTGATGACATCGACGCTGGGGCGCTGGGTGGCGAGCACGAGATGCATGCCGACGGCGCGCGCCATCTGGGCCAGACGCGTGATGCACTCTTCGACGTTGGCGCGTTCGAGCATCATGAGGTCGGCGAGCTCGTCGATGAGGATGAGCACATAGGGCAGCGGTTTGGTCTCTTCGGTTTCGGGCTCATCGTGTTCGAAGAGGGTGCGGGGTTCGCTACGCAGCTGGGCCATCTTGCGGTTGTATTGATCGATGTTGCGAACACCCTGCGAGGCGAGGAGCTTCAAGCGGCGCTCCATTTCGAGTACGGCATTGCGCAGAGCGTTGGTGGCTTTCTTGGGTTCGGTAATGACGGGCGTAAGCAGGTGGGGGATGCCCTCGTAGATGCCGAGCTCGACGCGTTTGGGGTCAACCATGATCATGCGTACTTCGTCCGGCGTAGCTTTGTAGAGAAACGACATGATCATGGCGTTGAGCATGACGCTTTTGCCGGAGCCGGTGGAGCCTGCAATGAGCAGGTGGGGCATGGTTTCGAGCGGGGCGACTTTGATGCGGCCGTTGATGTCTTTGCCGAGGGCGATGGTCATCTTCGAAGGGGCTTCGGCGAAGCCGTCGGACTCGATGATTTCGCGCAGGCTGATGAGCTCGCGGCGGGTGTTGGGGACTTCGATGCCGACGGTGGGCTTGCCGGGGAGGCGCTCGATGAGGATGGATTCGGCTTGCAGGCCGAGGCAGAGATCTTCGGTGAGGGTGGTGATGCGGCTGTATTTGACGCCGGCTTCGGGCTTGTATTCGAAGGTGGTGACGACGGGGCCGGGGTTGATCTGGACGACGGAGCCGCGGACGTTGAACTCTTCGAGTTTGGACTTGATGCGGCTGGCGACTTCCTTGAGTTCCTGGCCGTCGAAGCCGCTGCCGGGCGGGACGGAGTTCAGGAGATCGGTGGGCGGGAGATGCCAGACGTGGCGCCTGGGTGCGGGGTCGGATTTGAGGGTGGGGGCAGGTCGATCGAAGACGGGCGGGGTGGGCGTGGGGACAGACGCAGCAGCGACGGGGTGGGAGGCCGGGGGGAAGTCGAGGGTGCGGATAGGGATGTCGTCGTGATCGTTGTCGCCGGATGGGGGCATGTCGGGCTGGGCAGTTTGCAGGGTGTGGGGCGGCAGACGGGTGTCGTCCAAATCGAACGGAGGTGCGTCGGGTTGCGGGACGGGCCTGGTGCGGGAAGCGGCAGGCTTGGCTCGTCGATTGGCTTGCTCCGCGGCGGCAGCGGCCTTCTGTTGCGCCTGTTGCCTTGCGGCGACGATTCTGGCTTCGCGCTGAGAGGCTTTCCTGGCGCGTCTGGCTTGGCGCCGGGCAGCCCAGGCAGTACGCTGGCGAGTCCACCAGGCGAGGGGGCCGCTAAACCAGCGGAGCAGGGTGGCTACCTGGAAGGTAGAGGCGAAGTAGAGGGCGAGGATGGCGGTGGCGACAGTAATAAGGAGGGCGCCGGCGATGTTGAAGCGGCTTAAGAGGAAGCCGGCGAGGACGAGGCCGACGATGCCGCTGGGGTGGATGGCGTTGCCGATGAGCCAGGGATGGGGGAGGAGCCCGCAGACGGTGGCGACGGAAAACCAGAGAGCGGCGCTGCCGAGGACGCGGAACCAGGGGCTTTGGAGGGGGGAGGAGCGCACCCATTTCCAGCCGAGCAGCCAGATATGGATGGGTAGGAGGAAGGCGCTAAGGCCAAAGGTTTGGAGAAGCAGGTCGGACCAGCGTGCGCCGAAGAGGCCGAGCAGGTTATGGGGCCGAAGCGAGCCGGTGGCGGTGTTGGCGGACGGGTCGGAGGCCGAGTAGGAGAGCAGGCTGAGCGAGACGGCCAAGCCGAGCAGAAGCAACAGGAGACCGACGACTTCGTTCAGCCGGGTGTGGCGCGTCGGGGAGAGTAATGTCATGCGCAGGCGCGCAGGAAGAACACAGGGCGACCTTTATTATGCCAAACGGAAGGGGGTGGGCGGGTTAACTGGTGTGGTCGAGAACGATGAGCCATTGGCCGTCGATCTTGCGGAAGACGAGGGTGAAGATGCCGTCGGCGTTGCCTCCGGCGGCGGCAGGGCGGTCAAGGTGGAAGCGGCCGATGGCGAAGGCGCTTTGGCCGGGATCGATGTCGGTGACGCGATCGAGATGGAGGCTCAGTTTACCCATCTTTTCGCCGGTGGGGTAGCTCCTGCGATAGCGGGCGAGGACCTGGTCGCGCCCGGAGACGATCTGCTTGCCGACGAAGGTGCAGTGGAGGGCGTAAGTGGAGACAAAGGCGGGAAGGTCGGCTTTGTTCCAGGCTTCCGATTGGCGGGCGAGGGCGTTGGGGATGGAACGTTCGGCTTCGGTTGGAGCGGCGGCGGGGGACGTAGCGGTGAAGGCGAGGGCTAGCGTGAGAAGCAAGGCGCGGAGCATGCAGGCATGGTAGCGGAACGGGATGCGGTGGGGGGACTGTCCCTGATCGGGGTGTGATCGGGGTGAGGGACTGTCCCTGATGCGGGTGCTGTGATGCGGATGAGGGACTGTCCCTGATGGGGTGCTGATCGGGATGCCGAATGGGGTGTTTGGGCGCAGTTCGGGCGCGGGACTGAAGTCTTGCGATTCGAGAGGGGCAGCTATACGGTCGAACGCGTCGGGTTAGCGACTGTTTTCGCGCTTTTCTTTGCTTTTCCGGCGGAATTCTTCCATGATTTTCGGGTTGATGGCCGGCATGGAGGGGCCGAAGAGGGTTGGATCGGCCAAGTCTCGCGATTTTTGCGCAGGGGTTTGCGAAACGAAGCCAAGCTCCGCGGACCGGGCGGCTGCCAGTTCGGTAAGTTGCTGAAAAATCTGATCGAAGAGGCGGCGATGCGTGGTCAGGTAGCGGAGTGAGAGGGAGAGGCGGCGATCGTTGAGGTCGCCTTCTTCGGTAAAGCAGAGATTCTGCATGCGCATGGCGCGTTGGGATAGCCAATAATGCTGGGTCAATTCCTGGACCAAGAGGTGTTCGATAGGTTGCTCGGGCTGGAAGTGGTCGACGAAGCCGGCGCGCATCTGATCGAAGGCATCCTGATCTTCGGTGGGAAGGACGGCGAAGCCTGCGCCGGAGAGGCCGTGTTTGACGCTGTTGCGGGCGGAGGCAGCTTTGCCTTCTTCGGTGCGGGGTCCCGTGGACAGGGCGGCGTTGGCTCGATTGACCAGGGTGCGGTGGTCGGGATGGTTGTACGGCAGGAGCGAAGTCATCGGCCTCATCTTAGAGGCGCCAAACGGGGTGTTGGAGGTTGAGGAGAGGTAAGTAGTTTGGAATCAGTGAAAACTTTTTTTTGAAAGCTGTGAACGGAGGCTCTTCTTGCAGGAGGTGGAGAAATTAGGGTTGATTGATGGCGCGAGCGGTTGGGTCGGCCAATCCTCTACGGGAGACGAATGAAAGTAAGGCGATGCGCCGGCATAGATCGCGTTGCACGAGTCAGTATTCAAGAGTTGTCGCAAGGCCTGGCTGGCCTCGATCACTTGCTGTTTCCGGATTGGGTGGACCGGTTTGTCCAGTAAGCTTCTTGGGTCCGGTTTGTTGCATCCGGTTAGGCCCAGGACGAGAGAAACGATCAAGACCGGCACGCTCAGAACACCCAGCTGCGGCATAAGACCAAGCTATTCCGATTTCGGGGCTAATGAGCCGAGAAGAAGCGGAGTACGGTCAGCGTGCCGAGAGCGGGATTGGTTGTTTACGGTTAACACTTCAGGTTGATCTGATCCACCGAGACATTTTAGTGAACAAGCGTCGGCTGGCAGCTCTAACAAGGCAGGTCTGATCGGCCAAATTCGGTATCAACTGCTTGAATGTGCGCTGCTACAGCATCTGAAAGACGCAAAGTAAAGAGAACTACGTTGACCATATCGGCGATCTTCTGAGCATTGGCTGCTGTCCGGAAGATTTCGCGCTTATCTTCTTTTTTATTCATGACACACGGATTCCGTCTACGGGGGCAGGATCATGGCACAACAAGGCACGCAACTCGATCATTGCGCTACTTTTTGCGCAGCATGCAAGTTTGCGTTCTCGATACAGAATGGAAGACCGAGCGCGAGAGTGGTCTAAGTCGGCGAACTTCATGAAAGGAACTTGGACACCAGTTGATCCGGCCGGCAAAGAAGAGACAATTGATGTCGGCGACTTCTTCCAAGCTGCGAAAAGTGTTGCCGGCAAAGAGGCGAAGCAGGCTGTCGATTCAGCAATGTCGCAAGCCCAAACTCTAGGACATAAATTATCGGCAAAATCGAACCTTGCAGCTTGGCTTGAGTCTGCTTGCATTTGGATTACCGCAGTTGCCCTGATCATCTTAGTTATTGGTGTTATGCAAATTGCGTGGGTCTTCTTCTAGCATTGACTAGAGATGCCAGATCGAAACATCTCTCCTCTTGTTTGTTACGGTTTTGTGATTACCTGGGGAGCGCTGGGGGACAGGACCAGAGCGATGGGCTGGCGCAGTTCGACATCGAGTTTCGCCGGAGCTTTGAACGCCGATGGATTACTGGTAAACATGTACCCTGGGTCGGGTTGGACGTACCGGTCGGCTCGCCAACAAGAAACATGAGGCGCTCGCGTATGGCGACACCGCCGGTGTGCAGACGGGGCTGGTGTTTTTGCTGATAATGTAAGTCTCTAACCGATTATGAGACTCCCATGCGTTGTCATGTGCACCATTCTGCTTCTGGCTGGCAGCACTTTCGGCCAGAACACGGAAACAGAGAAAGAGCAGCCCGCGCACAAGAGCGTGAGCGGCCGCGTGAAAGGGTGGTTTAAGCACAGTCGAAGGGGGAAGGCGGAAAAGGTGAAGTTGCAGGCCCTGAAGATCCCTACCGGCTCGCCCGTGAAGGTGAGCGAGACGGACGGGCCGAAGGTGAAAGGCTCGCTGATGAAGGTGACGGACGGGGGGATTGCGGTGAAGCCGCGGGGGGCGGCGACGCAGAACATCGCTTACGAGAAGATTCACAGTTTGAAGCAGATTCGCGGGGAGAAGGCGGACGAAGAGGGGTTTGTCAATACCGGGAAGGTGAACCGTTCGCTGGACACGATTCCCGAGGGGGCGCCGGTGGACGTGAAGCTGACGGACAAATCGAGCCTAGCGGGACGTTATCTCGGCAAGAGCGGCAAGAACGTCCAGTTGCAGACGCGGGACGGGGACGCCATGAAAGACCGGAGCGTTCCGATCTCTGAGATCGCGAGCATACGGGAAGACAAGGGAAGCCTGCTCACGAAGCCGAAGCTGCAGCCGCCGGACCTGGTTCGCAAGAATGTGTCGGGCGTGGCGCTGGGCGCGCCGATGGCGGTGCGCATGCCGGATGGCAAGAGTGTTTCGGGTAAGCTGACGAGCCGCGACGATGATGGATTTACGATGCAGACGCTGGAAGGCGAGAGCATTGTGGATAAGAAGCTTGCTTATAACCAGGTTGCCGGCGTGAAGCCGGTGCGCCCGGGTTTGAAGGAGCATATTCCGGGGTTGAAGACGCCTGCTCCCCAGAGCGAGGCAAAGCTGAAGACCGCGGCGCTGGATATACCGACGGGCTCGCCGATCACGTTGCGATCGCCGGATGGGACGCAGACGACGGGGCGCTTGACGGGGGTGTCGGACAAGGGCATGCAGATTGTGACCGAGAAGGCCGGTTCGGTGGTGACGCAGAACCTTGCTTACGATCAGGTGGGGTCGATTAAGCAAGGGATCCCGCCGACGCCGGGGCAACGCGTGAGGCGTTATGGAACGGCAGCTGCTCTGGTGGTGGTGACGGGGGTTGTGAGTGGGGCTTTGGCTGGGGCTATTAAGTAGTTGGGGTTGGGGGCGGTGAGTTGGGCTGCGGATCGATCCACATAACCTGCAGTGGATCATGATGAAGAAAGCGGAAGTCTTTGTCGGTTGTGAGCAGAGGCATCTGGGTATAGAGCGCAGTCGCCGCGATCCAAAGATCATTCTTGCCCATGTTTCGCGCACCTTCAGCGGCCTGGGCGTCAGCGCGCGCAATTCTGACGTACGCCTCTACGAGATCTGTGTTGTCGATCGGTATGACGACAAGATTATCGAGAGTATGTTGCAGGACGTTGCGTTTTGGAGGGCCCCAACCCTTCCGGTCAGCGATGACCCAGAGTTCAGCTTGGGTCACGATGGAGATGATCTGCTTGTGCCAACTCGACGTGAGGCCAAACGCTCGATCGATTTGCGCTCCGAGAGTTTGTCCGCGGATGAGGTGAAGCAGAACACTTGTGTCAAGGACATAGCTGCCGCTCAACGGCGAACTTCCTCAACGGCTGCGAGTAGCTCGCGATCGGTTTCCTCGCCAGGCCAGGAGCCAAAGAATGCCGCGACACCGCCCTTCGACGACTGCGGGCGCCGCTCGGGTTTATAGGATCGAACCAGAGCCGGAGGAATTCTGGAGAAGGCCTCGCGACCTTCGACGGAGGGCAGGATCTCTAACGCATCCAGGCGCAGGAGGGTACCCGAGGGCCGATAAACCGCCTTGCCCAAGACGGTGATTTGGTTTCCAAAGTAATCGTGAAGCATCTCGGGTGTGCCTTCGATCAGAACGCCACGAACTTCGTCGCCGCCGTCGAGAACCAAACCGAAGGAGCGCGTGCTATGCCGAACCATATCGAGCTTGCCAACTACTCGAACCTGGCGTGGAGCCGGGGTCTGCTCGCTGAGCAGTTGAGCACTCGCGGCCACCTCCTCGTCCATGCGTGAAAGAGGGCGCTCGGCACTTGCGAATGGGAACTCCACGCTTGTTAGCTGTTGTTTGAATAGCCCGCCCCAGGCTCTGAAGTGTCTTAGAAGTGGCCGATCATATAAATCGCTGCCGACTTCCCGCTGGCGGACGGCAGCAGCGATTCGTCCCATTACTTGAACCGCTGTATCGTCTGGCGAAGCAGCAATGGGCCACAGGGACTGTTGCTGAAAGAGTTTGGGGGCAGCGTCTCCCAGTTTGGGAGCTTTCACATGAAGGACAGAACATCCATCTTTTTTACTGAAGCCCAAGGTGCGGATATCGGACGCTCTATCCAACCATGCCGGAGGGGCACCGGGCGAGGCGCTGGTGCCTTCGAGAAGCATCCGAACGCTGGGCCGCGCCGTACGTTCCAGTCGTCTCAGCAGGGGCGAGCTTATGGAAAGAGGGACGTCCTGACCATAGAAGGAATCGGTTCTGACAACAATTTCCTGCTCAATATAGTTCACAGTCGCCTCAGCGACTAGCGTTACATACATGGGGATGAAAGGAACAGTCGCAAGGGGGATCCGAGCCTGTTCATGGGCGGGATGCATGCAATCGTCAGAGATTGGTTGACTACAATTCGCGCCCTGGACCGCCATAAGTTGACGACTTATGTCGTTGCTGGCGCGGAAGGGGCGGGCCCAAAATCTTTGATGGTGATCGATCGGCTAACGTCGCTCGCGGCCCAAGCCGCGGAATTCCGGCCAGCATTATGCTTACGGAACTGCTGGATTTTAAGCACACGCAGCAACGAGCGGCATTTCATCATAGGTCCGGCCGTGCAGCTCGCGGCCGGTGCTGTGCTTGCGCACCCCGCCCCATTGCTTAAAAAAAAACGCCACATCGGCAGCGCGGCACTGATCGTGAATCGATTCCACCCATTCGGCGCGCATGGGCCGTGCTCCTGGGCCGGATTCCCCTCCGACGGTTACCCAGTGCATTTCCCTAAGCGGAAGATTCTGGAGCGGGCCTATCAGCGGTTCGCAAGAAAGAAAACGCACCTTCGCCGGCACGGTCGCCAGATCGTGAATGCGGTTGACAACCCGGCTATCTTCGACGCTGACACCAATCCAAATATTACCGGGCCAGTTTAGCGTTCCGCCGAAGGTCCGTAGGCGCTCACTACGTTTCGTTAGGATTTGAAACGTGTGCTGCGGGCAGTCTTCCATGGTGGTGAAAATTTTCTGGATAAAGTCATCTGGCACGGCGTCCTGGAATAGGTCGCTCATGGAATTAACGAAGATGATGCGCGGCTTCTTCCATTGCCGGGGTAAGTCAACGAGGTCTTCCTGCAGCGTGGGTTCAAAGCCGTGACGGTATCGGTCTGCACCCATGGCCTTCAAGCGCTTCGCCATGCGCTCCGCATAGCAATGTTTGCAGCCCTGGCTTACTTTCAAGCAGCCGGTTACAGGGTTCCATGTCGTTTCTGTCCACTCGATTGTTGTTAGCGTTGCCATGTCGTCACTCCCTTCAAGTAACTCCTAATCGCGCAAGATGTCTTGTGCGATCCTGATCGCCGCATCCGCTCCGCGCTCGTTTGATGCAGCGAAGCAAAGCATGTAAAGTGGGCTCTGTCGCGAGTTTCTAAGCACCTTCCCTTCCGCGACTCTCGCGAAGACGGTCGCAAGACGGTCATGAAGAAAATTGCCGATCCTTACCGTATTGGCGGTGCGCCGGAGTGTCTCGCTTTCTGCTTCGAAAAGATTCGTCCCGGGTTCCACTTTGTAAAACTCTGCTCGCCAGTCCGGAGTACCAAAAAGCAGGTCGAGGCGATTTTGCCAGCCTTCGTCAATCTCGCCGCTATGCGTGAGCAACCTGGCAACGCCGACGCCGATCGGGAATAGATACCAAAGATCGACGGCCTTGGTCGCTGCCAATGCCTCAATTGTGGTCCATTCAACTTGCATGCCATAAGGATCAAGAAACACGACCGCCCGCTCTTTACTCCAGTTACGCTGCTTACACCAACCCTTGAGAACGCGGTTGGAGTCGCCCTTCCGATAGATGCAGCGAGGTCCGAGCTTGGGATAATCCTCGCTGATCGTTTGCTGCAACTTTTCAAGGTGGCTCTTGACTTTGTCGATGAACAGGTAAGAGTCGAAAGGGTCGACCAAACTTAACGCAATCCGGGCGCTGCCGTCCTGGTATTCAACCGTTTCCTGATCCTTATACACGTCGGCAAATAATCCTGCGTCGACCACCTTGGGCAGCTTACCGCTTGGAACTCTCGCGCCAGTACCCGCGAAAGCATCGACATACCAGGTTTTGAAGTACTGTGCTTTCGGATTGCCGGTGAAGATTGTGCGGTAAGCCTGCAGGTATTTCTTAAGTCGCCGCAGCTTGTCCTCAGTCCACGGACCGCCGAACTTATGTTCCACAAAATATTCGCCTTATTTATTCCTTCTACTTTAAACCCGGTTGCTTTGTCCGATCACTCTGGCCCAGTCCCGACCGAGAAGCCCACTAACATTAGTCGGGGGAAATGTGACGGATCGGGCTGCAAATACAATCGACGCAGAGTGAGATTGCCCCAAGATTTGGGCAAGTTATTCTCGCGATCGCTGTTTGAGACATAATCTGGTTCAAGCCTAGCGTTGCGGTTTTCACGGCGTGCGGAATCGAAACAGCATTGGTACCATTCCGCTGCCCGGGCGCTTACGATTTCGGATTTACGGCCCCATCGAATCGCGGTCAGGGTGGTCAACTATTGGGCGATGGAAGTAATGAGAGCGTTTCGGGTTGTGTGATGGCGAGAGCGAAGCAGGAACCGGCCTCGATGAAAGTCATCGTCATTCGACAGCCTTGGGCTTGGCTGATCGTGAATGGGTACAAGGACATTGAAAAATCGCACTTGGGCCACTCGATACAGAGGTACGCTGCTGATCCAGGCGAGCGCGAGTTTGCCCTCAAGAGCGAAATGGGCGGAGATCGAGCGCTGGGTTCGAGGGCGTGGCGTTGTACTGCCGGATAGCTTCGAAACGGGAGGCATCGTCGGCATGGTCGAGATCGAGGACTGCGTCACGCGAAGCAAGAGCAAGTGGTTCGAAGGGCCGATTGGTTGGGTGCTGAAGCATCCGAAACGAGTCCGATTTGTGCCCTTGACTGGCCGCCTCGGCCTATTCGATCCGCCGCCAGGAGTCTTGAAGGAAATGAGGGTGCTCAGATAGTGATCTCCCGTTCGGGCTGAAACGTATTACAGGTATTAGCAGGAAACGAGTTTCTGGGACCGATGTTGGGGTGACGGAACGTCGGCCTATGTTTATGAATGCAGGCCTGGGATTTGTATGAAAATTATTTACGGGCGAGTTATCCTGGCCGCGCTGCTTGTGGTCACGGGCACTCGGGCGCTGGCGCAAGGGGCGGAGAGCGCACTGGCCGCAGCTCCTGATTACGCGAAGGTGGAAAGCTGGGTCTGTGTTCCCGGCAAGAACAGTATTTGTACGACGAACCTGGATACGCTTGTCTATTTGCCCAACGGCGAGCAGCGCGTAGAACACTTTAAACCCGCCGACAATCCTGCCATTGATTGCTTCTACGTCTACCCCACGGTTTCCGAAGAGACGACGGCGTATGCGGATATGAAGGAGACCCGGAATGTGCAGCGCGTGGTCCGCACACAGGCAGCGCATCTGTCGAGTGTCTGCCGGGTGTTCGCGCCGATCTATCGGCAGTCGACACTACGCCACCTGATGCAGCGTCTCGCCGGCCATACGATTGAGAGAGAAACGGCTCCCCAGGACGATATCAAGGCGGCGTGGCATTACTATCTGGACCACTACAACAACGGCCGTGGTGTCGCGCTGGTCAGCCACAGCCAGGGCACGGCCATGGTGCAGGCGCTTCTGAGGGAGGATATCGATGGCAAGCCGGCTCAATCACTTCTGGTGGCAGCCTTTCTGGCCGGCGATGGATCGGTGGCCGTGCCGCCAGGCAAACGCGTGGGCGGGACGTTTCAGCACATTCCGGTGTGCTCCTCGGCCACGGAAGTGGGTTGTGTCTATCCGTGGGGGACGTATGCAGACTCGGATCCGGTGGGTTCGCAGAATTTCGGTCGTCCGAGAAGCGACGGACTGAAGAGTGCATGCGCAAACCCGGCCGCAGCCGATGGCGGTTCGGGCCTGGCGAGATTCATCCGTCTGCAGGCCAACGACGCGCCGGCAAGCGGCCCATCTTTTACGGAATACGTCGATCAG
>JAVHMZ010509919.1:0-37607 GCA_034782995.1 Amazona versicolor
CTGTTTCTCATTGCGGCTTCCGCGTGGGGACAGACGACGATTAACGGCGATCGGAAAATACTCGGGCAGTTGGACCTTAGCAGTGCACTCGCATTCATTCCACCGAGCGTGGGAACGGATCCCGCGGGAAGTTGCGCGAATCCTGCGGCGGGCAAGGCGAACCTCGTGCTTTCACTCGCGTCGGGGAATTTGTTCGCTTGCGTGAATGGGACATGGCACCTTGGCAGCGGTGTCGCCGGCCAATCCCCGGTCATGCGCGGTGCTTGGAATACCACGACGGCTTACAATCCGCTCGACGTCGTGACATATGGTGGTGGATCCTGGTGGGCGCTCGCGTCCAACGTGAGGGTCACTCCTGGGAGTGACGCGACAAAGTGGACGCAAATCGCCGCCTCAGGAGCAACCGGCCCCACCGGCGCGACGGGTTCTATTGGCGCAACCGGGCCCGCTGGAGCCGCCGGTCCGGCCGGAGCAACAGGACCTGCAGGAGCAACCGGACCTGCGGGACCTTCGGGACAAGCCCTCAACGCAAGGGGAGTGTGGGCTACTGCTTCTAACTATGTAGCGCTCGACACAGTGTCGTACGGCGGGTCGCTTTACGTTGCCGTAGGAGCAAACAGCAGTGTGACGCCAGGCACAGACACGAGTAAATGGAATCTGATCGGCGGGACGCAAACGATCCCCGTGCAGAACAACGGGACAGGCGTCGCTACGCAGAATGCTCTGAACTTTGGAGGAGCTCTCTCGGCAACCAGCAATCCGGGACAGAGCCGCATCGACATTACGTGCGCGACCTGCGAGGTGAACGGGAACAAAGGAGCGGCTAATGGTTATGCGCCGCTCGACGGCTCTCAGAAAATCCCCGCGGCGAACCTTCCCACCGTAGCAATTTCTCGAGGCGGAACGGGCGCGACGACTCCGACAGGATGGCAAGGCTCGCTGCAGTACCTAAACCCTGGCACAGGTGCGGTGGCCCGCAGCATAGGAAGCAAGCTGACGGACACGGTGGACGTCCGCGACTTCGGCGCGGTTTGCGACGCCGTCACCGATGATTACAACGCGATCACCGCCGCGATGAATTACGTCTCGATTAACTTCAGTTCCGGCACAGTCCACTTCCCGTCCAAGCCGTGGCCTGGAGGCTGTGCGACCTCGCAGAGCATCATAGTGCCCGAAGGTATTCGGCTAAAGGGGGATGACATGCATACTGCGGGTATTGTCGCTACGACGAATTTTCCCCCGAACACCCCCGTCGTTTGGATTGGAGCACCCGATCTAACAACCCCGCTGATGCGGGCCGGATTGGAAGACATGTTTGTGAATGCAAATAACGTTGCGGGATCGATTGGCATCGCTTCCGTTTCGATGCAGGAAAACTCGACTCTGTACCATGTCGCCATCTATCAATACGAGAAGTACGGCATTGACCTCAACACCTTTGGTGTGATGAACTGCGGCTTCGATAAGCTTTTTCTGGTTTCGTCGCAGAACACGACAGGCGCCGCCCCCATTGGCATCCATATGAGCCAAGCGCAGGTTCGCATGCATGTTAACGACGCTACGATTACCGGCGACTTAAGTCTGAGTACCCCGCAGGGGTTCGGCATCTTACTCGAAGCCGGTGCGGAAATGGCCATTCGGGATCTTCACTGCGAAGCCGTTGCGGCCTGCGTCAAGCTGGATACCGGGGCAAACGCCCACATCGACAACATTTGGGGCATGACCACCGCAACCACAGTCGTACAGTTCACCTCCTCAGCTGCCGGTGGGATCATCAATCAGCTTGTGACTGGAGGAAGCACTGTTGCGATTGACGATGGGTTGCGGGGAGTGCAGATCCCGTCAATTTCGGATCAGTTCGTGTCCACTTACGTCAGCAGTCATAATGGCTGGGGAGTTTTGGGGAACTACATTACTTCTTTAGCTGATGTAACCAACTACATCCATAAATTAAACACTGATACCGTTTCCATCGGCAATCTTCAAGTAACAACTGACCCCACAGGAAGCAGCGGAAGTACAGTTTTCTCTACCTACAACCAAGGCCTAATGGTCCAAAAGTCCGCAGTAACGCAGGGTTTCGCCAGTGGAGGACTGCATCTGCTGGGAAACGGATGGGCCAACGATCCATCCTGGGGATCTGTCTCAGCGGGTCTTTCCACCGATTTAGGAACTTTCTACGCCAGAGCGCCCGCCGCAAGTTCCATGATCATGCAGAATGGAGCGTTCGCATTCTTCACAGACAGCGGTTTGACACCAGGGAGCAGCTACAGCCCAACGTATCGAATGAGCATCAGCGCCGGAGGAGTCCAGCTCGCGCCGGCATCAACTGACCCGGGCTGTACGGCGGGAGTTACTGTGGGGCGGTTTTGGCAGGCGACAACCGCGCTTCGGCACTGCCTAATGATTGCGGGTGTCCCGACATGGGCAACTCTAGAGACGCAGAATAACAAGGGCGGTCCGAACGGTTATGCCGGATTGGATGCAAGCGGATTTGTTGCGGGCGCAAATCTACGCTTGAGCGCGGCCTCGCCGCTGAGTTATAACACCTCGACTGGTGCGTTCAGTTTGGGTCTGACCGCAGCGTCGCCGCTTGCATATAACAGTAACACTGGCGCCTTTAGCATCGGCTTGAGCGCAGCCTCTCCTTTGACTTACAACAACACTTCAGGCGCTTTCGGGATCAACTTGAGCGCGGCCTCGCCGCTGAGCTACAACAGCTCGACTGGTGCGTTCAGTCTGGGTCTGAGCGCGGCCTCGCCGCTTGCGTATAACAGTAACACTGGCGCGTTTAGCGTCGGTTTGAGCGCATCTTCTCCTTTGACTTACAACAGCACTTCAGGC
Organism: Amazona versicolor; assembly: GCA_034782995.1. NCBI lineage: Eukaryota > Metazoa > Chordata > Aves > Psittaciformes > Psittacidae > Amazona > Amazona versicolor. The sequence goes on from JAVHMZ010509919.1 coordinate 2,845, forward strand.
GCTTTTGGGATCAACTTGAGCGCGACGTCGCCGTTGAGCTACAACAATTCGACTGGCGCATTCAGCCTTGGTCTGAGCGCAACCTCACCGCTTGCTTATAACAGCAGCACGGGCGCCTTCAGCATCGGCTTGTCCGCGTCGTCACCCTTGACTTACAACAGCACAACCGGAGTATTTGGAGTTGGTCTAAGCGCGGCTCCCCCACTTGCTTACAACAGCACGACCGGCGCGTTCAGTCTGGGATTAACCGCGTCTTCGCCACTCACTTACAATAGCTCAACGGGGGCTTTGGGAATCGGTCTCAGCGCTACGTCGCCCCTAACTTACAACAGTTCGACCGGTACCCTCGGAGTCACCTTAAGCGCTGCGCTGCCGTTGAATTACAACAGTTCCACGGGAGCGATTAGCCTAACAGCCGGAGCCGTGCCGCAGATCGTCACAAACGGGCTGCTCGCCGACTACCCCATGACGAACTGTGATGGCTCGCAGGCGACCGGAACCAGCGTAACAGACTGTTCCGGCAACGGTAACAACACCACTTTCGTGCAGACTACAGGCAATCCGGCTTACGACACAACCGGTCTAAACTGGTCCACGGCAAGTTTCAATAATTACGTGACCGTGCCAGCCTCGGTCGGAAACGCGACGGTTACCGTTCAAATCTTCGCCGACTCCAGTCTTGCCAACAACTTTTCGAACTCGGGACAGGGGAACGCTCTGTTGAGCAACGGTGCCAACCCGATGTTGTGGGCGCAGAGCCAGGCCAGTACGAACTCCTGTTGCGGATTGTTTGCCAAGTGGAACTCGGGCGCCTCGCTTAGCACGCAATCGATTGACTCGTTTGTCGGTCCGGATCTGGCCACCGCCGTGTTCTCAGCGACTCAGGATCAGCTCTACATTGGACCGAATCCTGCTGCTAACTATTATTACCGGACAGGCTCGCTACCTGCTACTCCCTCCGGCACCTATCAACTCGGCGGCGGAACGGTCAGCACGAATCAAATGAAGGGACATATTTACCGTGCTCTATTCTACAACCGTGCTCTATCGCAGCTCGAAATCCAGAATAACTTTGCTGTGATCATGGCTCAGATGCAGGCCCGTGGGTTGGTCCGCAATCAATTCACGCAATCGAATTCCACAAACAGCTCTCTTACCTGTGTCGGAGACTCGATTACCGCGGGAAAAAACCTTCCGGCGAACCAAATCTTCTGTAGCAGCTCAGTCATGCAGACTTTAAACGATACGTTCAACTTCTACGTGATGGGCATGAGCGGAGATCTGATCTCCAACATGGCGTTGGCCAAAACCCGGTATTCGACGGGGAGAAACGACAACGGAAAAGTCAATATCGCGACGATTTTCGGTGGAACTAACGATTTTTGTAACTCGTCCGTTGCGGCCTCGGTTGATGCGATCTACACAAAGAACATCGTGATCAGCCGATACCTCCGTTCGTTGGGATATAAAACGATCATCTTCCCAATGATCAGCCGGACAGGAAATACGACCCAAAGCGGCGCGGGTGTAAGCGGATTGACATGCGATGCCGTGAAAAATTCTTATAATGCCAAGCTGATCGCGAACTGGCCAAACTTTGCTGACGCCTTCCTTTATGACCTTTACAATGACGCCGCTTTGACCGGCGATGGCGCATACAGCAATACGACATACTTTCAAACTGACGCGATCCATCCGACCGCAACGGGCCAACAAAGCATTGGCAATTATTTGCAGAAAGTAATCAACCAGATGCTGGCAGGTACTCCGACCAACGGCATGTCTTTGCACCCGGTTGTATCGAAGAAGGCAGCATATACAGCAGTGTCGTCCGATGAGCTCATATTGTGTGACGCAACCAGCGGGGCAGTTACGATCACGCTGCCGAGCGCCGTTAGTACTCGCGGCAAGATCTATCAAGTGAAGAAAGTAGACAGCTCGAGTAACGCTTGCACTGTCAATATCGTTACGGCGACGCCAATCCAAACAATCGACGGAGCTACCACTTATGCCCTGGGCACTCAATGGAAATTGGTGAAGGTGGAATCCGACGATGTAAACTGGCAAATCATTCAGTAGAGTCCCCGACTCATCCTGCAGTTTAGAGCGCGCCAGGATGAGCCGCGACTGCTAGGGAGCGGTTTTCACAACAAACCGCCCCCCTCGACTAATCCCTCAACATCCCAATCGAAGCCGGCCTCTTCACTCCAACCAGCGGCTGATCAAGAAACTGTACAAACTCCGAAATCCCTCGAAATCGAGACCCGATTTCCTTCTCCAGACCAGCATGGAAAGCAGTGTCGGGTGGAAGCTCCGCATAGAAAAACAGACTGCGGCACTTTAACATTTCTGCAGCCTCGTGATTCGGGTCCCAACCCTTCGGCACGCGTGACATCGGTTGCCCTTCAAACCCCCCACAAATCTTCTTCGCGTTCACCGCCTTTATCGTTTTTGTGAACTTTGCACAATTCTGCACAATGTGCTCCCGCAAGGGGCGAAGCACGTCCGGAGGAGGCTGATAAATACCGCCACCGATTCCCGTCTTCTCCGGCGAGATCTGAAAGTAGAAGCCCGCGCCGTAATTGCGCGGCAGCACGCGATGATTGAAGATAGCCGCCAAATGTGTCTTGTATGGTGACTTGTCGTTCGAGAAACGCGTATCGCGGTAAATGCGAAAGATCGCTTTCGATGGCTCGGTTACGTAATCTGGAGCGAACTTAGCAATTTGTAAATTCAGCCGTTCGAGCAATTCCAGCATCGGCTTTCGCAATAAGTCGTCGAACTGGTCCTTCCGCTTCTGAAACCATTCCCGGTCGTTGTTGCGCTTGAGTGCGCGCAAGAACTTAAGTGCTTCGGGCGAAAATCCGGGAAACGAGTTACTCATCATTCAATCTTAATTGGGTCCGATCTTTATAATGAAGCAGATGGTGAGAACGTTCGTAACCGCCCAGACCGAAAACTTGGCGGAAGAATTTACATCGCTCCGGGCCGCGTTCGGGTCGCTGGAAGTTCAGCAGAACGAATCTCTCTCTCGGCACACCCGTTTTGCCATCGGGGGTCCTGCCGATCTCCTCATTACTTGCCAAGATGCGGAGTCTTTCATCGCAGCTCTGGCCGTTGTCCGTCGCGCCGAAGCACCTTGGACCGTAATCGGAGGCGGAACGAATCTTATTGTTTCTGACGAAGGTTTCCGAGGTGTCGTTCTGCGGCTAGCCTCGCGCTCCAGCGGGCCTTCTGTTCTCCCGAATGGGCAGGTCACGGTTCCCGCAGGCGTGGTACTACAGTCGCTTGTGGACACCACGATCTCATGCGGCCTTCGTGGGTTAGAAACCATGACAGGCATTCCCGGTTGGGTCGGCGCGGCGGTCTACGGCAACGCCGGCGCTTACGGCCGATCAATCTGTGAAAGCGTGCAAAGCGTCTTTTTTTTTGACGGTTGCGAAACCCGCTCGCTTGACAACACCGGATGCGAATTTAGCTATCGCGAAAGCATTTTCAAGCGAAACAAACACTGGTTGATTCTCGGCTGTTCCCTCACGCTTGAACCAGATGACTCGAACGCCCTACAGGCTAAGGCTGGTGGCATCCTGCGCATCCGCAACGAGAAGTATCCGCCAACAATGAAGTGCGCTGGAAGCATTTTCAAGAATCTTCTCTTCGACAACTTGCCCGCGGACGTCCAGGCGCGAATTCCAGCGAGCGCTGTCCGCGAAGGCAAGGTGCCCTCCGCCTGGTTTCTGCAACAGGCCGGCGCGAAAGGTCTCCGGGTGGGAGACATCCAGGTCGCAACCTACCATGCCAATTTGATTTACAATGACGGCGCGGGAACTGCGCGCGATTTGGTCCATGTGATTGCCGTTCTGAAGCAACGTGTCGGTGACTTCTTTGGAATCCAGCTTGGGGAAGAAGTGCAGTACGTCGGCAGTTTTCAAGAGGCGTAGCTTGCTTCTTCGCGCTGCGCTGTTCTGGCTCGTCACCGGTATCCAACTGATCGCGGGAAACCCGACCGAATCTTTACACCTTGCCGCGCGAGCCGGGGATGAAGCAGAAATTCGGCGCTTGGTTCAAGCTGGCGGCGACCTTAACGCGCGCGATGCACTCGGGGCCGCAGCGCTCCATGATGCCGTTTGGAGCGGTCGCGTCGACACCGTGCGCCTGCTGCTCGACCTTGGGGCCGATGTGAATATCGCTCACTCTGAGGCGGATTCGACGCCGCTTCACTATGCGGCGATCAAAAACGAGAGGGACATCGCCGCGCTTCTGATCGACCGCGGAGCGAACGTATCTGCGCGCAATCGCACGGGAGAAACAGCGTTGCATTTAGCTGCCGGCCGAGGCTATGCGGCGCTGGCTCGTGACCTCATCGAACACGGCGCGATTGTAGAGGCGCGCGATCGTTCGGGCTCCACACCACTCGAAGAAGCTGCCTGGAAGGGTTTTGCAGAGACATGCGCGGAGTTGCTCGACCACGGCGCCGCCGTGAACTCGGTGAACGACGAAACAGGCACTACGGCACTCAACGTAGCTGCGGCACGGGGCAACGTGGATGTCGTACGTTTTCTGATTGCGCGCGGAGCCGATCCTTCCATCGCCGATCACGCGGGACTCACGCCCATCGAGAACGCCGCCAAGGCGCGTCAGGCGCGCGTGATTGAATGTCTGCTCGCAAGCGGCGCGAAAGCTCGCGTCAAAATCAATCCCGATCTCCTGGACGAAGCCGTCCTAAAAGGCGAAACCGATTTAGCAGAAATGCTGATCCGCAACGGCGCCGATGTGAACGCATCAGCGAAATCAGGCGAGACTCCGCTCCACGACGCCGCGCTGAAGCGCCGCGCGAGTTTGGCGCGTCTTCTCCTGGAGCGAGGCGCTCAGGTCAACGCATTGAACCGATTCGGTTCGACGCCGTTGCACGACGCGGCGCTTAGCGGAGACTCACAGATTACCGCGCTCCTGCTTTCGCACGGTGCGGACGTGAACGCGCGGGACCGCGAAGCTGGCGCAACGCCCCTTTACAACGCGGCTTCGATGGGTCATGTCGAAGTGGTCCGGCTCCTGATCTCCGGAGGCGCCGATCCTAATGCGGCGAACGATGCCGGATCGAGCCCGCTCCATGCCGCTGTGGTGAACGGGTTTGAGAGTACGGCAAATTTTCTGCGATCGAAGGGCGCCCACGACATGAGCCGCGCGGCATTGCATTGAGCTTTCCTCTTCAGCGTGGTTTCGTTTGGCCAAGGCCTCCGCATCGGATGAGACTCAGTGACCCAACCTGCGAAAAGCGCTCCGGATTGTTCTCGATGGCGCTCCGAATAGCTTCGAAGTCGCTCGGGTTGTTATGAACCAAAGTCATGCCGGTTACGAGCGCGGTACCTGCAATAATCTCGTCAAATCGCCATCTTGCGAGCCGCTCATTCCGCGATTCGGCAAGGCGGTGCGATCTCTTCGGAGGCGAAGGAGGATCCGGAATGAGTGCGGCGATCTCGCCGGCGATGGCAGCAATGGCCGCGTCTACAGCCCATACTCGTCGCGTTGAATTGAGATAAGCCACACGGGCGGCTTCGATCGCCAATCGCCGGCCCTGATCGGCCGAGCGCCACAGCGTCGCATAGCCGCGCACTCTCTCAAAAATTGTGACTGAGGAAACATGCACGGGGTGTCGCTGAAGATATCCCCGCCACCAACCAACCGCGCCGGGTTCGCTGGCTCTTGCCCACCAGCTCTCGGCGCTTGTGTCGAAGAGGAACGGCCCCCAAGCTGGATCGATCACCTTCTGCTGACACCCTTGGCGGTTGGCCGTCCCGCTGCAACGGTGTTCTGTTGCGGCTGCTCTTCGGTCACGATGCCGTCGAGCAGCAGTAACTCGCTGGCAGAGAAACCCGCGAACGCCTGAGAGTAACCCCGCAGGATGGCCTCGCTTCGCCGCGCTTGCTCTTCTTCCCGCAGACCACGTTCGAGAGCTTCGCCTATAACTGAACTTAGGTTCAGATGACGTTCCTGGGCGATCCTCTCCGCTTTTTCTAAACTTGCCGCGGGGAGAGTCAAAGTGGTTCGCCGGGATTTCGTGTGCCTCATAGATGCATCAATTTTAGCATCAAAGTGTATCACGCAAAGAACATGGTTGTCCCGGGTCGGCGTTGCGTATCCCGCCACCTAAAGTTTCCCTCCGCTTCCGCCGAACAGTGGGCAGGAGTCAATATGGCAGGCATTCAAGTCGTCCTCATCCATTCATTAAAGCTGTTCCGCGAAGGGCTGCGTTCATTGATCGATGACGAAGCTGATCTCGTCGTCGCGGGGCAAGCGTCCACCGTTTCCGAAGGAGTTCGCCTTGCGGACGAGCTCGAGCCGGATGTCGTGTTGATTGAAGCGGGAATGACAGGTCCGAGCCCGGTCGAGGCCGCGAAGCAGATGGTTCGTCATCGACCTTCTCTGAAGGTTGTGTTTGTGGCTTCATTCGAGGACGAAGATCTCGTTTTTGAATGCATGCAAGCCGGCGCCGCGGGTTTTCTGGCGCGCGATACTGGCGTGCCGGAACTGGTCGGATGCATCCGCGAAGTGGCGCGCGGCGGTAAGTATCTCGCGGCACCGGCGTTATCCCGGTTTGTCGAAAGCTGGCGCACGCACAAGCGCTCCGGCAATGATCCGGTCTCGGTTTTAACGGCCCGCGAACGAGAAGTCGTCAAGCTTCTCGCTGAAGGGAACTCGGTCAAAGAGTGCGCCCTGGCGCTGAACCTCAGCCCGAAAACGGTGGAAGCTCACAAATTCAACCTGATGCGCAAGCTGGATATTCACAACAAGGCGCAGCTCGTGCGCTACGCGTATCAGAAGAAGATTATGCGCTTGCCTCTGCTTGCTTCGTAATCGCATAATCATCGGCATGGCCGACATTACACGGCGCGCAGTTCTTGGCGCTCTAGGCACCCTGGCGGTTAGCGGAGAAGGGCAAGCTGCGGGGCGTCCGGTACGCCTCGGCGGCCCGGTGTTTCTCAAAACCGATGATCCTCGCGAGCTGGCGCGGGAACATCGCCGCCTTGGGTATAGCGCCGCATATTGCCCGGAAGCAAAGAGCCAGGACCGCGAGCGGATCGAGGCCATTCGAGCCGGGTTTGCCGCTGAGAACGTAGTGATCGCGGAGGTGGGTGCATGGCGCAACATGCTCGATCCGGATCCGTCCGCACGGAAGGCGAACCTCGAGTACGTTACGGAACGCTTGCAACTTGCCGAACTGGTCGGAGCTCGATGTTGCGTCGACATCGCTGGTTCTTTCAACACAAAGTATTGGTATGGGATGAATCCCGGTAATCTGTCGCGGCCTTTCTTCGACGCGACTGTCGCAAATTGCCGCTTGTTGATTGACCATGTGAAGCCAACCCGCACGCGCTTTACGATCGAGATGATGCCGTGGAGCCTTCCGGATGGCCCGGACAGCTACCTCGAGTTGATCAAAGCGGTCGACCGGCCCGCTTTCGGCGTGCATCTGGATATTTGCAATGTGATCAATAGCCCTGCCCGCTTCTATGGCAATCGCGCGGTAATCCAGGAGTGTTTCAACAAACTGGGCCGCTGGATCATCTCATGTCACGCCAAAGATCTCGCCTGGGTGCCGGAGTACAACGTTCATTTCGCCGAAGTGATTCCCGGACGCGGCGAGATCGACTACGCCGCCTACCTGCTTGCGCTCGCAGCTCTGCCGATCGACGCGCCGCTGATGCTGGAGCATTTGAAAACCGCCGACGAATACAGTGAAGGGCGTGCCTACATCCAGCGCGTTGCGGCGAAAGCTGGAGTGGTGTTCGCATAGTTGTGGTTCATCTCTCAAAGCACGGGTCAGCGCGGTGTAAGCTGATGAAAATAGCCGCGACTCTCAACGGAAATCCGGGCATCTCCCGCCTGCCTGACCCCACGCTGCGTGATAAACTAACGAATTGAAATCAACATCTTCGGCCTGGCGCTCGACGGGCTTCTTGCGGAGCATTGTGTAATGTCCGGGCACTCTAAATGGGCAACGATCAAGCACAAGAAAGCTGCCCTCGATTCCAAACGCGGCAAGGTTTTCACGCGCATTATCAAGGAAATCATGATCGCGGCGCGATCGGGTGGCGATCCGGACGGCAACCCGCGCTTGCGCACCGCCGTTGCCGCGGCTAAAGCCGTATCCATGCCAAATGACAACATCAAGAAGGCCATCCTTCGCGGGACCGGTGAGCTCGAAGGCGGGCAAATCGACGAAATCATGTTTGAAGGCTACGGGCCGGGCGGCGCTGCGGTAATTGTCAATGTCGCCACGGACAATCGCAATCGCACTGTCAGCGAAGTGCGTCACATCTTCTCCAAAAACGGCGGGAACTTGGGCGAGCAAGGCAGCGTCGCTTGGATGTTCGAACGCAAGAGCCAGGCTTTTATCGAGAAAGATAGAGCGACCGAAGAGCAGTTGATGAACTTGTTGCTGGACGCCGGTGCGGAGGATATCAAGGACAACGAGGACAACTGGGAAGTTCTCTCCGGTCCGGAAAACCATGAAGCCATTCTGAGCGCGCTCGAGAAGGCGGGAATAGCTACGGAATCGGCCGAAATCGCGATGGTCCCCAAGAACCTTTTAGTGCTGGAAGGGAAGAACGCCTCTGCCATGCTTCGCTTGAACGACACGCTTGAGGATCACGATGACGTGCAAAGCGTGTATTCGAACTTCGACGTAGACGAGAAAGAAGTCGAAGCGCTCGCTTAACGAGCTGATCCGCGCCGCGCGCCGCAGAAGAAACATGAGGGTTCTCGGGATCGACTGCGGGACTGAGCGCACGGGCTACGGCGTCATTGAAACGGATGGGCGCGCGCATTCTCTTATCGGGTCGGGAACGATCATCACGTCGCCTCGCGAACCTCTCGAGATCCGGCTGTGCGCAATTGCGCGTGGCTTACGGGAGCAGATGACCGAGTTGCGCCCGGATGTGGTCGCAATTGAGGAAGTGTTTCATGCCGTCAACGTGAAGACTGCGCTGAAGCTCGCTCATGTGCGCGGAGTGGCGCTTCTGGCCGCTGCCGAAGCTGGCGTTCCCCTTGCGGAGTACTCCGCTCTTGAAGTAAAAGGCAGCGTCGTGGGTTACGGCCGCGCAGAGAAGCATCAGGTGCAGCGCATGGTCGCGTCGATTCTAAAGCTGAATGAAATTATCTCCTCCGAAGACGCGAGCGACGCGCTGGCAATTGCAATCTGCCACGCGAACCGCGTCGTATTGGCTGCCGCTGTATGATCCTCCACCTGCTGCTCGCCGCCGCATTACTCGCGGACAATCGTTTAGTCTTCACTAAAGTGTTCCCGCGTAGCGCGCCACCCTACGTCGGCATCACGGTGGAACAGTCCGGCGCCGCGGAGTTTCGTACCGAGCCGAAGGATGACAACCCTGTGAAGTTTCAGCTTTCTTCCGAAGAAGCCGCCGCGCTGTTTGACGCCGCGAATAAAGTGAATCTATCTAATCGGCTGGAGTCGCCTGCAAAGGTGGCCAACATGGGCCAAAAGACGATCCGCTATGAGAAAGGGAATGGCGCGGGCGAGCAAACGTTTAATTTCACTGAGAACGAAGACGCGCGCGTGCTTACGGACTGGTTTGAGCGCATCTCGGAAAGCGAGCAGCGCTACATTGACCTCGAGCGAACGGCCAAATACGACAAGGTAGGCGTGAACCAGGCTCTTCTCGAGTTGCAAGCGAGTTGGGAGCGCAAACGCCTCGTTGCGTGCCGTCAGTTCGTCCCGTTGCTCGAACGCGTTGCCAAAGGCGAGAGCTATATGCAGATTGCCCGAAATCGCGCGGCGGCGCTGGCCGATCTTTTTAATAAGCCCGCTGCGCCATGACGTTCGTTACAGTGTTCGTCCTGTGCGCCCAGCTCGCCGTTGCACAGGATCAAAAGTCCGCTACGGCCACTGGCAACACATCGGCAACTGCAGCCGAAAAAGCCGCTCAAGACGAACGTGTCGAACTGAGCCGCGCTTTATCAGAAGGTGGCAACAGCCCGCAAGACTACATTCGAGTGCTCGAGGCGCACTTGACAAAGTATCCGAGCACAACCCGGCGCGCTGAGATCGAGCGTACAATTGCCAAGGCCGCGGTCGATGCCAAGGACGACAAGCGCATCATCCAATATGGCGAGATCGTTCTCGCGCGCGAGCCTAACGACGTCCAGCTGCTCGATCGGGTGTCGCGCGCTTACCTCGCGAGTGAAGATCCATCTGTCGCTCCCAAAGCGCTGGCTCTCGCACAGAAGTATGAGGGTGCGCTGTCGACGCTTCGTCAGCAGCCTGCACCTGGACGCTTCAGTGCAGCCCAGTGGTCTGATGAACTGGATAAGGCGGGGGCGCGTTCACTCGTGCTCCAGGCGCGCGCCTCGGGCGTACTTGGGCGCAAACCCGAGGCTATTGTCTTCGCGCATCGCAGCTTCGAAATATACCCCACAGCCGAGGGTGCTCGCGAGCAAGCACGCTGGCTTCTTGCGAACGGCGACAAAGCGGCCGCGATCGAACGTCTGGCCGCCGCCTTCACAATCGAAGATCCGCGAAGCACGGAAGCTGACCGCGCCCGTGACCGGCGCCGCATGGGCGAGATCTACACGCAACTTCACGGCTCGGAGGAAGGGTTGGGCGACATCATCCTCCATGCTTACGATCAAACCAGCAGCCTAATGAGCGACCGCGTGGCGCGCCTCAAATCGCGCGACCCAAACACACAGGCCGCTGGAATTCTAGACTTCACGCTTCCGGGCGCGAACGGCAATTCACTTTCGCTCGCGACGCTCAAAGGGAAGGCGATCGTCTTTGATTTCTGGGCGACGTGGTGCGGTCCCTGCAAAGCACAGCGGCCTCTCTACGACGAGGTCGCAAAGAAATTTCAAGGCAAACCGGATGTCGTTTTTCTTTCAGTCAACACGGACGAGGAACGCTCTCTGGTCGCCCCATTTCTCAAAGCGCAGAAGTGGACAAATGCTGTCTACTTCGATGGTGGTCTGAGTGATTTCCTGAAGGTTAACTCCATCCCGACCACGCTCATTGTGGATCGCCGCGGACAGATTGCGAGCCGCATGAACGGCTTTATTCCCGAGCGGTTTGTGGATCTGCTGACAGAGCGAATTGAGGAGACTTTGCGCTAGCAGCTTCGAGCAAAGCCGCAAGCTCGTCGTTAGTCATCGGGCTCGTCCTTCCGCGATCGAAGAAATTGATCTCAAAATGCAGATGCCGTCCATGTCCCGGCCGGCTGGCATTGAACCCGGTGTGACCCACAATCCCAATCTCCTCGCCCGCTTCCACGAACGACCCGGCGGAAACGAGAGTGCGTTCGAAATGCGCATATCGAAGGAATCGTGATCCGTCGGGATCAAACACAATCACGGTGTTTCCGCCGCGGATCGAGCTTGTCGAGAACCAGTCCCCACTCGACCAGCCATTCTCTGCCAGAATCACGAGGCCACGCGTCGCGGATCGCGCGCGAGTTCCTTCATCGGCGAACAGATCGATCGCGAACTGGTGCGCTGATTGGCCCACTCCGGCATACTCGTATGCTAGCGGGACGGCTATTCCCGGCGTATTCAACTCCGAGAAGTTCCATGCACACTCGGCTCGCAAACATTGGACAAATTCTGTCTTGGTGCGGGCGGCGAATCGCTGGGCGATCTGCGCCACGATACGATCCGCGGGATCTGCCTCCTTGCGTTCCGCGTTGAACCCGTCAAATAAGCCGTCGTGATAGCAGATCGCCGAAACCAGGTAGGCACTCTCAAGCAGCCGCGCAGGCGCAAGCGCACGCAATATCTCATCCGCCTTTTTGACTTCCTGTGTGATTCGATTTTCGATTGCCGCGGACGGGACCACACGAATCCGCGGTTCAGGTTTGTGCCGGATCTTCTTCCGGCGACGCTTGTGTCGGATCACGCGTAACCCTGAGTGTCCCAAACGGCGCCCGGTAAACTTCGTTCATGCAGAAGCCGAGTTTCGATCCCGGTTTGACCCAGCAGTACAGCGGCCGTCTGCGGCGGGCGATCAATGCCGACGGCACATTCAACGTCCTGAGGCACGGCACCGATTGGCGCGACGTGAATCCGTATATGAGTCTCGTGCGCATGTCATGGCCGAGGTTTCTTGTTACGGTGCTGCTCACCTATGCCTTCGCCAATGTCGTTTTTGCTTGCCTCTATTTCTTGCTCGGCCCCGGCGCTCTCACTGGCGGTCTCGAATCGAAGAACGCGATCGAGCGATTTCTGCTCGGTTGGTTTTTCAGTTCGCAAACGCTTACCACGGTCGGATTCGGATCAATTGCACCCCGAACTGACGGTGCGAACTTTGTGGCGGCGCTCGAAGCTCTCATGGGTGTGCTCGGTTTTGCCGTTGCCACCGGCCTGATGTTTGGGCGCGTGTCACGGCCCTCCGCCCGCATCGGATTCAGCGAACGCGCACTGATGGCACGCTATCAGGACGGCCATGCGTTCCAGTTCCGTATCGTAAATCGCCGCAAAAACAACCTCATGGAGCTCGAAGCGACCGTGCTTCTAATGACTGTGCACCGCGCCGATGGTGGGCTGCGGCGCGACTTCCAAATGCTGAAGCTCGAGCGCGACAAGGTGCTGTTTTTCCCGCTCACGTGGACAGTGGTGCATCCGGTTGACCAGGAGAGCCCACTATTCGGCAAGACAGTGCACGAGCTCGAGCAGCAACAGGCAGAGTTCCTCATCCTGGTAAAGGCTTGGGACGAAACCTTCGCGCAGACTGTTCACCAGCGATTTTCATATAGGTATGACGAAGTCATCTGGAATGGAAAATACAAGCAGGCTTTCAGCGTCAGCGAGGACGGCGACCTCATTCTGGATGTGGGCAGTGTCGGTGCGCATGATGTGCTGATACCGGCGCCCGTCGAATTGGCGAAAGGTTAGTGGAATGGAACCGCGGCTGGTCGCGTTTTACCGCAACGCAATGCCCGATGACCAGGGCCGTTGGCTGCAGGATATTCAGCAATGGCCGGATGAATCCCTGGAGTCGACCCATGATTACGTGCAGTGGATGTTTCCGCTCAAGGAGCGCAGCGCATTCCAACCGCAGGCTCCTGTGCTCGACGAAGAGACAATCGCGATCTTCCGGGCCGAACCGGCAATTCAAGCCAATCTCGCCGCCTCATTCGAGCGGATGCTTGCCTTCTATGGCCTGAAGCGAGCGGGTCGAGCACAACACGGCGCGATTGGCCCGGGCGAGAACTTCGCTAGCCGAGCATCCAACTGGCTCTCGCCCGGCAACCACAATCACTTGCGTTTGACTCGGATTCTCAAGAGTCTGCGTCTGCTGGGCCGCTCTCAAGATGCGGAAGCGCTATTTGAAGGTCTGAGTGAGACTTATCGCGAGGAGACCAGCCGATCGCGGCCTCGGATCACCGCGGAGACGTTTGAGTTCTGGTCCGCGGCAATGCGAGGTTAGTCGCGGCGTGCTCTGACGATACAATCGCAGAACAACTTCATCTTGCCAAGAGGAACGCATATTAATGTCGACACCGTCGCCGAAGCTCGATCAGAAGACTCTTGACCAGCTCTGCATCAATACGATTCGCATTCTCTCGATTGATGCAGTCCAGAAAGCAAATTCGGGCCATCCCGGACTTCCTATGGGCGCGGCCGCAATGGCCTATGTGCTCTGGACGCGTCACCTTAAATACAATCCGCACGATCCGCTCTGGCCGGATCGGGACCGCTTCGTACTTTCAGCGGGTCACGGCTCGATGCTTCTGTACAGTCTGCTTTACCTGACCGGTTATGATCTGGCCCTCGATCAACTGAAACAATTTCGCCAGTTCGGGAGCCAAACTCCCGGCCACCCTGAGCGAGGCGACGCGCCCGGCATCGAGGTCACGACCGGACCGCTCGGGCAGGGCTTCGGGATGGGCGTGGGCATAGCGATGGCAGAGGCATGGCTCGGGGCGAACTTCAACAAAGACGGACACAAACTCGTTGACCATTACACCTACGGGATTGTTTCCGATGGCGATCTGATGGAAGGCGTTGCTGCGGAAGCGGCGTCGCTCGCGGGTCATTTGAAGTTAGGCAAGCTCATTTATCTTTACGACCAGAATCATATTTCGCTTGCGGGGGCGACCGACCTCACTTACACCGAAGACGTTGCCAAGCGGTTTGATTCTTATGGGTGGCACACGAAGACAATCGAAGACGGCAACGATACCGAGGCTATTGATGCGGCGATTCGTGAGGCTCAGGCCGAGACTGAGCGGCCGTCATTGCTGTTGGTGCGTACACACATTGGTTTTGGCAGTCCGCACAAACAGGACACGTTTCATGCGCACGGTTCGCCTCTGGGTGAGGATGAAGTTGCCGCTACGAAGAAGAATCTAAATTGGCCCACGACCGACTACTTCTACTTACCGCAAGAAGCCGTAGACCATTTCCGAAAGCAGGTCCCTAAGGGCGAAGCCGAGCAGAAGAAATGGACCGAGCGTCTCGATGCTTACCGATCCGCCTTTCCCGAGGACGGCACGAAATGGGATCTGATGATTTCCGGCAAACTTCCCGAGAACTGGTCACAAGGCTTGCCGAAGTGGAAGCCGGAGGATAAACCGATCGCCACGCGCGTAGCGGCCGGACAAGCACTAACTGCGCTGGCGAAGAACATACCAAATATTGTCGGCGGCTCGGCAGATCTCAATCCGTCGACTAACACCGCACTGAAAGACATGGGCGATTTCGAGCCAGCCGGTTCGTATGGCAACAAGTCGGCAGGCTCAGCCGGCGGCGTTTGGAGTTTCGCGGGGCGCAACTTATATTTCGGTGTCCGGGAGCACGCGATGGGTGCTGCTGTGAATGGATTGGCCGCGCATGGTGGAGTGATTCCGTACTCTGCAACATTCATGACTTTCTCGGATTACATGAAGCCTGCGATCCGGTTAGGCGCTTTAATGCAGGTGCACGTCGTCTATGTGTTTACTCATGATTCGATCGGTCTCGGGGAAGACGGACCCACGCACCAGCCCATCGAGCAGCTAGCTGGGTTGCGAGCGATACCGGGACTCACCGTTATCCGTCCGGCAGATCCCAATGAGGCATCCGAGGCTTGGGCCGTTGCGGTGCAGCGAAATGGGCCAAGTCTGTTCGCGTTGTCGCGCCAGAACTTAGATGTGCTGAAGCGCATGCCGGGATCGGAGTCCGGCGTTGCGCAAGGCGCGTATATCTTGGCCGATGCTGAGAACGAGAACCCGGACGTGATTTTAATCGGTACAGGCTCCGAGGTCGGCTTGTGCATGAAATCGCGCGAGCGCTTAACGAATTATGGGGTTCACACCCGTGTCGTGAGCATGCCGAGTTGGGAGCTATTTGCAAAACAAGAGCAGGGCTATCGCGATCGCGTCCTCCCTCCGGACCACAAAAAGCGCGTCACTGTAGAGGCCGCCTCCACATTCGGTTGGGAGCGATGGGCAGGAGATGAGGGGATCATGATCGGTATCGATCATTTCGGAGCTTCGGCCCCCGGTGAGGAAGTGATGAAGCGGTTCGGATTCACCGCGGAGCACGTGACTTCTGCCGCTTTGAAGCTGCTCGGCCGGAATGAAGAAGCTGATAAAGAATACAACGTTCAAGCTGAAACGAATGTCGCGCCGACCGGCGCGCATGAAGGCCATTCGTAGTGTCTCTGGTGTTTTTCGATTAGCGTGATGGAACTTACAAGTAAGTTCGAATTGTGTTTGTGATCTAAGTACCCGTGCTACACTGCGCTATGCCCAAAACGTGAGTTTTGGAATGTTTCCTGCTTGGGCGATAGCGGGTTTCGCGTTGCCCTGTGTGAGTGCGACCCAAGTCGGGTCACGATATTTACTCAGTAACGAGGGCGAGAGTCTTACCTAATGAAGAATTTGCTGCCTAAAGGATTGGTGATGTTTGCAGGTTTTGCTGGGGTTTCAACAATGACTGCGCAAACCGATCCTCAACTCACAGAGAATGCGGAAGTTCGTTCGAATGAAGATGTCCGCATTCGTTCGTTACGCCAATTTTTTCAAAAGTTGCACAGCCCCGCTCAAGCGTTTTCTGAAGTCTTTGTTCGCGAGGCAGATAGTAATGGATTGGACTGGCGCTTGCTGCCCGGTTTGGCGCTGATCGAGTCAGGTGGCGGAAAAAACTGCCGCCAGTACAACCTCTTTGGATGGAAAAACGGTACTGCGGCGTTCCCTTCGTTTACTGAAGGAATTCGTCAAGTTGCCTGGTTTCTTTCCAACTCGCGTATCTACCGCAACAAGCCAATTGATCGCGTGTTACTCACCTACAATAAGAATCCGGATTACTGCCGTCGCGTAAAAGCGGTGATGAGGATGATCTCGCCCACTGCTGAAATCGCGCTCGTAAACGAATAGTCCAGTAACGCCTCACTTTTGGGCGTTCCAATCATATAGACAGCGGGCCATCAATGCGGTCCAACCCGTTTGATGGTTCGCTCCGCATCCTCGTCCTGTTTCCGCGTCGAAATATTCGAAAAACCAATGCAAACCCTTCCAACTCGGGTCTGTGTGGAACACCGCATCATTTCCCTGCCAAGGCGCGCGGTTATCCGGGCCGGGAACATATAAGCTACATAGCCGGCGATTCAGCTCTCGCGCGACATCTTTGAGAACCATCCACTTACCCGAACGGGTCGGACACTCAACTTTCAGACTTTCCCCATAGAAGTGATCATAGCGTTCGAGCGACTCAATTAAGAGGTAGTTTAGCGGAATCCAAATCGGCCCCCGCCAGTTTGAGTTTCCTCCGAACATGCCGGTTTGTGATTCCGCTGGCTCATAGTGAACCTGCCATTCTTGACCGCCCATCTGCAATACGAACGGATGATCTCTGTGAACTTTTGACAGAGAACGAATTCCGAATGGCGAAAGAAACTCATCTTCGTCGAGCACGCGCCGCAGCACCCTCTCCAACCGCTCCCGTGAGGGAATGGCCAGCATTCGATGCTCGGGGTCGGCACCCGCGCTCACTTGGGTCATCCAGGTAATCTGGCCTTTCAGGTCTTTGCGGTTCTCCAGAAACCAATCCAGCCGCTTCCGAAAACCAGGGAGTTGCTCGACATGGTGCGCCTCGATGACCTGAATGGCGAATAGAGGGATAACTCCAACAATGGAGCGTATTTTCAGTGGCAGATGGTCGCCGTTAACATGAAGTTGATCGTAGTAGAATCCGTCTTCTTCGTCCCACAAGCCGGTTCCACCAATCATATTCATAGCATCCGCAATCTCCACGAAATGCTCAAAGAACTTCGATGCCATGTCCTCATAAGCCGGGTTGCCAACGGCCATTTCCAGCGCCATGGATAACATCACGGAGCAGTAGAAAGCCATCCAGGCGGTTCCATCCGCTTGCTCCAGTTGGCCGCCGTTGGGCAGTGGTTTGGAACGATCGAAAACTCCTATATTGTCCAGACCAAGGAAACCGCCCGAGAACACCTGCCGACCGGCCACGTCTTTCCGGTTGACCCACCAAGTAAAGGTCAGTAGCAATTTCTGAAAAACACGCGCCAGGAAAACGCTGTCTCGTTTGCCGGCCGGCGCGCTGATCTTGTATAACCGCCAACAGGCCCATGCCTGCACAGGTGGGTTGACATCATCAAACGCGAACTCATAAGCGGGAACTTGTCCGTTCGGGTTCATGTACCATTCGCGGAGCATTAAAATTAGTTGCTCCTTCGCGAACTCCGAATCGATATCGGCAAAAGCGATCATGTGAAACGATAAGTCCCAAGCCGCATACCAAGGGTATTCCCATGCATCCGGCATCGAAAGCACATCGCGATTGAAGAGGTGAAGCCAGGTATGATTCCGTCCATACCAACGCTCCGGAGGAGGGGTAGGTTGCGCCGGATCTCCTTCTAGCCAATCCTGCACGGAATAGTGGTAGAACTGCTTGGTCCAAAGCAGCCCGGAGTAAGCTTGCCGAATAATTGTTGCAATTTCCGGATCGGCTTCAGGAACGATCTCATGATAGAACTGATCGCACTCCTTCCGGCGTTGTGAAAAGATCTTGCCGAAATTGCCAAACGGATCGGTCATCGGTGGGTTCTCATTCCAAAGCCGGAAGCAAAACTCACGCGATTCACCCGGAGCAAGCTTTACTTGGTACCACGGCGCGACCTTCGTCCCTACGCCATCGGGACAAATGGCGCCCGTTCGCCCGTGCACTACACATTCATCAAACGCGTCTTTCACATAGCCCGACGGATTTTCCCATCCGAACAGGCGCTTGGCATTGGTCTCGTTATCGGTAAACAGAAACGGCGCGGGCTCTTGAACGGCAAAGTGCAGTCTTCCGAGTGAATCGTGCTCAATAGACAGCCGGTCCTCGGACTCCTGAGAGATTTTCCCTTTCGGCCAGTAACCCTCGCCTTTCCTGCCCCAACTCCAGGTATTGCGAAACCAGACGGTCGGCAGTAAGTGAAGGTTCCAGTCTTCCGGGCCGCGGTTCGTTGCCTTTATTCTGATTAGGATGTCATCCGGACCGGCCTTCGCGTACTCGACATCGATATCAAAATAACGGCTTCCTTCGAATATTCCGGTGTCAAGTAACTCGAATTCCCGATCCTGCTTTCCTCGCCTTCGATTCTCTTCCACTAACTGCTGGTAAGGAAACGCATTTTGGGGGTACTTATACAGGGAGTGCATGTAAGAGTGCGTAGGCGTCGAGGCTAGATGAAAATGTACCTCCTTGATATCCTCGCCGTGATTTCCTTCGGGCCCGGTTAAACCGAAGAGCCGCTCTTTCAAAATGGGGTCTTGGCCATTCCAAAGCGTAAGTGCGAAACACAAACGGCCTTCGCGATCACAAATGCCGAGTAACCCGTCTTCACCCCATCTGTAGGCGCGGCTGCGGGCATGGTCGTGGGGAAAGTAAGTCCAACACTCTCCCGTCGCGGAGTAATCTTCACGGACAGTGCCCCATTGCCGCTCGGACAAATAGGGGCCCCAGCGTTTCCAATTCTGCTCGCGCGTATGGTCTTGCTCCAGCCGTTGCGCCTCGGCACCGTTCATGCCCGCGCTCCTGGCGTCAAGGGTCGCGCGATGGCCCGCGCCGGCGCGCCCTCCGAACCCACTAGCTTGAGCGGCAGGCACACCAGTTCGTATTGCCCCGGCGCGAGCTGTGCGAGGTTCAAACCTTCAATGATCCAGATTCCGGCGCGCAGAAGATTCTGATGCGTTTCGGGTCCGTCTTTATAGAAACCTCCTACGGATAGGTAATCGACCCCAACTGCACGGATGCGAACGGATGCCAAATAAGCGGCGGCCTCGCGCGAGATATAGACAAAATTCTTCTGGAACTCATCTGTGTTCCAGCGCCCGGCTGAGTTACTCGTCTTGAGTAAGATGCGTTCGCCCTGCCGCACCTGCGCCCTCTCCAGTTCCGCCGGTTTGACTGATTGGGGATCTTCGATCGCAATCACGCGCGCTTCGCCAACAGTCGCGTCGAGAGGAATGGTATCGATCGTCGCGCCTCCGGGAACAAAGTGGAGAGGCGCATCCATGTGGGTACCGGTATGGACGCCGAGATCGATATGCGAGAGGACGAGCTGGTCGCCGCGATCGTAGTCTTTTGCCCGGGTGTAATGATATTCCGGGTCTCCGGGCCAGTGCACCATTCCGTTCCGCACGGGTACGCTGATGTCAATCCAGGAAGAAGGCATTGGTTTCTATGGTAGGGCAAGGAGGATCGGGTATCGGTGGGTAAGAGGCCGGATTGCTTAGCCGGCGCTTCCGGCGTGTTTGTGGAGTGGCCGGGAAGTTTTGACGCCGCCCTTCGGTGCCGAGATCGTTCTTGTGCAAAGGGAACGGCCGAGTTTACTGGTTTCGATTGTTGAGGTTGAGGTCGCGGGTTGTTCGGTGTATTGGCGGATCATCGCTTCGTACCAGAGCAGGGCTTTGCATTCTTCTTCGACGAAGCCGGGCTTGCCCTTCGCTTCCCGGATCGACTGGAGGCGTTCGAGTTCGTCGCTGGTTTGGCGCAGCGTTCGGGTAAGGCGGGCGTCGTAGCGGTTCAGCGTGTCGAGAGCGCCCGTGTTTTCGCAGTCGTTACGGATGGCGGCGGCTTGAGCGGCGACGGCTTCGGATCGCGCGTCTTTATGAGGTTGAGCGTGGCGTAGAGTTTCGGTTTCGATGACGTTGTTCTCCATGGCCGTGGCGCGATGAAGACGCCAAGTGATGTCGAGGATGCGCTGCACGAGATGTGTTTCGCGAACGCCGACGGGTTGGAGATCGTTAAAGAAGTCCGAGCCGAGACGCAGGTAAGCGAGGGCTTCATCGGGTGGTAGGACGAGGCGTTGGCCGGTGACGGCGTGAAAGAAACCGGTCATCGGGAGTGGTTGCGTTCGTTTGAGGAGACGAGGACCTGGAAATTGGGACGCTTGTTCGGCGCGGGCCGGGGTTTGCTGTAGTCGCGATTGCAAGTCTTCGAGTATGGATGTATTCATCTCGCTTCAGCAGTAGCACGGCTTTGGCGCGCAAGCCGGCCGGGTGAATCTTAACGATTTTGTTTAGTTAGGGATAGAAAATGAAAATTGTGGTGAATACACTGCGCGTTTGAGGTGAAATATCAAAGGTGTTGATTTTTACAAGAAACGCGCTCTTTCCAGTCTTTGCGTCTATCTTCGCCTTTCCGCTCCCGTCTTACTCCTCAAGTATTGTTGGCGTCGTGAGAGACTCCGCATCTGCGCTTCCGGTCTCTAAAGCCGAAGTGCGACTGCTGGCTGATTCGGAGACGATTGAAGAGGTCGAGACGGACTCCGAAGGAAGGTTCTCCTTCGCGACTGCCGAAAAGAGAGCTTATCGTGTGGTTGTCCGAAAAAACGGTTACGTAGACTCGGGCGGTTTTGCGGAATCTTCAATACTCCCAAAAAATGCTTCCTCCGCAACCGCCCTCATCCAACTCTGGCTCAGCAGAACCTGTTCGATTTCGGGGCACGTTTTCGACAGCGGCGGACGCCCGGTTAGAGACCGTCGAGTCGTCGCGTTGATCCGCCGTGGTTGGGGCAAACACGCGGCCGTTGCTGTGCAGGGCGAGCCATCCTTCAGCAACGATTTGGGAGGGTTTCGCCTCTTTAACCTCCCTCCTGACAACTATAATGTGGCCGTCGTCCCGTCGGGCGAACAGGACGGTGAGCCGGTGTTTGCCCCGATTTATTTCCCCGGCTTTTCCACACTGGAGAGAGCGCAATTCTTTGAAATGAAAGGCGGCGAAAGCCGAGTTGGTGTCGATTTCACGATTACTTCGCAGCCCGGCGGCGCCGTAGAGGGTATTGTGAGCGGAATCCCGTCAGATTGGCCCAGCGCGCGAGTGGCGGTTTCGTTGTTTTCCGAGTCCTCCTCGTCCACGCCACCATCTCCTCTAGTCACTACCCACACGGATTCCGAAGGTCGCTTCCGGGTCCCGAACATCATGCCCGGCGTGTATACGGCAGTGGCTTACGGGCCCATCCTTGCCTGGGGCTCGAGCGGGCCGGAGCCGGGCCAGTCAGGAAAGCAGGGGCATAGCCGGGTCGAAGTCACGGTCGGCTCGACGGCAAACGCTGAAGTTGCGCTGCTCGCCTTGAACGTGGTCTCTGTACACATCGTTTTCGCGGACGGAGCAAGTGCGCCCTCCGGCTGCGTGTCGGCTGCAAACGTTTCGCTGCTGCCCGATACGCCGATGCCTGTTTCACGAGAGCTGCGAGTGCCGATGTCGGACGACGCCCTCAAGGTCGACGGCGTACCTGCGTCTCAGTTACACATTTTTGTAAGCGGGCTGTATGGGGGTTGCTACGTGAAAGGTCTTATGCTGGGCGATGATCCGGTGTCGGAGAACTCCGTGAACATCCAAGGTGACTCAAAGTTGACGGTCATACTTGGGGTCGGCGCGGCGACAGTCTCCGGCGTGGTTTCCAGTCTCAAACCCGGTCCGGGACAGCGCATCGCCCTAGTTAGAGATGATGCTTACAGCCTCGAAGGTCTTCGCGTATTGACCGCCCGCGCAGATGAGCGCGGTGCGTTTCGTTTCGCGCAAGTCCCGCCGGGCGATTACAGAGCCGTCTTGGCATCTGAGGCAGAAAGCCAAATGCTCCATGATCCGGACTTTTGGAAGCACCAAGCGTTCACTTCCGTGCGGGTTGAGGGCGAAAAAGATGTGACAGATTTAAGTGTAAAGGCAGCGAAATGATGGAAGCCGCCGGACGTCTTGCCGTAGGAACTGCCGCGCTGCTCACCTGCAGCGCTTTGCAAGCTGGCAGCCCTCAAACTCAACAGCCCTCGCCGGAACCATGGAAGGTGGACGGACGTGTGAGAAATAGGTCCGGCCCGGTGGCGGATGCTACGGTGTCCGCCTCCGGCCCGGGGAAGCTCCGCGACGTTCAGACTGATTCAAACGGAGTCTACGCTCTCGAAGGAAACGTGCCAGGAGACTACATGATCTTGCCCGAGAGCGACCGCGCCGGAAAGGCGAGAGCGGCGTCCGTAAGCGTCGTCGTCGGCGATCATAAGGTTGTCGACTTTGAACTGTACCCCGAAGCCATCATCTCGGGCCGGGTGATGGATGCGGACAAAAATGGCGTTCCGGGGGTTTCCGTAAGTGCTTGGATAAAAACGTATCAAAACGGCCGCCTGCGATTCGAGCCAAAGGCGGATTCTTCGACGGACGATTTGGGGAACTACCGCATTGCCGACTTGGCGGAAGGAAAATATTATCTTATGGTGATTCCGAAGCCACTCGGTGTCCACAGATACGTTCCCGCTGAGAAGACCCAGGCTGACGGTTCGGCCGTTGCGCGGCGCAAACTGCTTCCCTCTCTACCGCTCAATACTTTCTACCCCGGCGTGCCGACATACGAGGGCGCTAGTCCCATTGTTCTTCACGCAGGCGAGCAAAGGGAGAGCATCGACATGGTTTTGCGGAAGACTGCCTCTATGTGCGTCCGTGGGAGTGTGGCCGGGGCTCGTAACACAGTTACGTATGTGACTGTTTATCACATCATCGGAGACAGCTTCCCGCAGGTCGCCAGAGGAACGACGCTGCCAACCGAGGAGTTTGAGGTCTGCGGCATGACCCCGGGCAGTTATCGCGTTCTCGCCATCACGATGGATCTGGCAACGCAAAAGACAACTTCTTACGCCGAGGCCGACTTCGATATGGGAAATCTCGACGTGGATCTTGGTCAACTGACACCTAGCGCTGGCTTGCCGATCTATGGAACGGTCCAGATAGAGGACACCTCTCAGGAGCAAAAAGTCCCGGAAGGCGTGTCCGTGACGCTGAGCCGGCGTGGGCGTCCTTTCATGCCGGGAGAGCACCTGAGCACGTCGGTACCGCAGTCAGGTTCGTTCGCGATCGCCAATGTGTTTGTTGAAGACTACGGGCTGCTCGTATCGGGACTGCCCGCTGGGTATTACGTTCGATCCGCGAGCCAGCAAGGTCACGATCTACGGCAAGAATCCGTTCGTCCCGGGGCCGGCGACCTTAGGGTCATCTTGGCCTCGGACGGAGCTACGGTCGGCGGCAAGGCGGTGCATAAGAATGGTGAGCCGGCTCCGGGGGCAACCATTGTCCTGCTCTCAAAGGTAGACAATCGGGCTCAATCCCGAATTGCGGATGGCAAGGGCGAGTTTCGATTTCTTTCCCAACTTCCTCCCGGCCAATACACTTTAGTGGCGTTCTCGGGCGTTTTTGAGGGAGAAGAATTGAATCCCGAATTCCTCCGAGCGCACTTGAGCAGCGGAGATGCGCTCGACCTAAGCCCCTCGGGGAGGCTTCGAGTCTCCCCGGTCGTTCAAGAGGTCAAGCAATAGGCCGCCTGGATTAGTGGTCGCCCGCCTGTCACGACGGTCTCTGCGCGCGAGCAGCGGGATAGCGGCGGTTTCGCTCGACGCGTTGTGGTGAGGCGCGAACGTGAGATGTGTCAGGCGGACGCAGTCTTACCGTAAAGCGTATATGGACCGATACGGCCCGATGGAATAACTGCGGGCTGTGTAGAAAACAAGAAAACAAACAGCCGGTTCGTCTGAATCTTCAGCTTGCCCGTAACCAGAATGAACAAGGTTCCCCGCAGTGTTAATTGAGGGGACCAACATGGATTGGTGATCGGTCTTTTTCCGGAGATGATCCTTCGGAATCTAAGTTGTTGAAACCGCTTCCTTGCGGTCGCGGCTCATCCAAAAGCAAATACAATGCTTTCGCCGCTTTGTCATGTTGGTCGCTAGCGGTGCTTCATTAATTTAGTAACTGGAATCGGTCAATCCGAGAGCTTTTAAGAAATGCGGATGGCTGGCGTTCTGTCAGTGATGCTCCTCAATCCACTTTTGATTGAAGTTTGCCTTCTCTGTCTGCCCATCGGCGAAGTAAGCTCGTGCAAGGAAGGCCCTAGCCGCACGCTCTTCACCCGGATCTTCGGCCTTCGCCGCCGCTGACTCTGCCTCCGCCAGCGCCGCGGCACGGTCACCGGCGCGCTCGAGCAGCTTCGCCTTGAGCAGGTGCGCCTCACTTAAGTCTGGCGCGATCGCCAATACCTTGTCAGTGACTTGGAGAGCCTCGGACGGCTTGGCATGCTTAAACAGAAAAGCAGCGTATTCGTATAACGCTCGACCGTCCGGCTTCGTCAGCCTTCCATTCGCGACCTTCGCCTGCTCGAATGCCTCCCTCGCTTTCTTCTCTTCATTCAGCGTGTCTTCGGCGATCCCGATCAGGGTGTAGGCCTGCATCAGAGCAAGATTGTTACCTCGCGATCGCTCGATTGCTTTCTGTTCCTCACGGATTGCGAGGTCCTCCTGATGGTTCAGGATCGCCCATTGCCCGAGTAAATAATGCGCCTCCGGGTCACTCGAGTCTGTTGATACAGCTCTCTGCAAAAGCTGGCCGATCTGCGGATCTAGAGGGTTTTTCGCCAACTTGGTACGGGCTTCGGTTTTCAGATCAGAGGCTTGCGAAAGAAAGCACAACAATGCTTCTGCGATCACGGCTCGATCACCTTCAATACCCGATCGACGCTAACCTGAATCAGCTGCTGTTTTGTCCCGCTCGGCCACGTGATGGATAGCTGATCTACCACGCCCGCCGAGCCGAGACCGAAGTGAACGCGGCGGTCACTTGAAGACGCGTAACCAACGCTCGTCGTATTGTGATTGTAGAAAAAGCGCCCGCCTGCAGATATCTCCACCTTGGCGCCGATCCCATCGCGATTACTCCGTTTTCCTTCCAGATCGACGATCAACCAATGATTGGTCGAGTTCGATCGATTCAGCAGTATCTCAGGCGGAGCATTTAGATTATTAACAACGATGTCCATTAATCCATCTCCGTTCAGATCCGCAAAAGCGGCGCCGCGGTGGGCGTTCGGAACCGAAACGAAGTAGGGAGTAAACCGCCCTTTTCCGTCATTCCGCATAATCAAGTCCGGCAGCCGATATGGACGGTGGTCAATCAGCTCCGAGTTATCCAGAATCGCGGAGTTAGCCGTAAATAGGTCCTTCCATCCGTCGTTATCGAAATCGAAAATGCCATTGCTCCATCCAGTTAAACGATCGGTGACCGGCGCCAGCCCTGATTCCGACGTCCAATCCGCGAATGCCGCGCCCTCATTATGAAATAACGGGAAGGTGTCATGCAGCGTTCCGGTGACAAAGACGTCAGGCCGTCCATCATTGTCGAAATCCCGGAAATCGGCTCCCATTCCCGCGATCGACTTCCCATTCTCGTTATACGCGACTCCTGCAATGGCCCCCACCTCGCGAAAGGTTTCGTTTCGCTCATTGTGAAAGAGCAAATTACGAAAGGTGTCGTTCGCGATGAAAACGTCCATGAATCCGTCGCCGTCGTAATCGGCAAACGCAACCCCCATTCCTTTTCCGATCACCTTGCTGATTCCCGATGCGTCACTTACATCTGTGAAAGTGCCATCGCCATTGTTGTGAAACAGAGTATTCGCCTCTCCTTCGAAGCTATCTGGCGAGCAGTAAGCGCGAATCCCGCCGGACTTACACGCGGGTTCAGAGTTAAGTGACCAGCGGATATAGTTCACGACAAGAAGATCAAGGAGACCATCGTTGTCGTAATCAAACCAGCCGGCCGCGACTGAGAATGGCTTGACGCCACCCGGACCGGCCCCCGTAACACGAGCCCGCCCGGTGGCGTCAGTGAAGGTGCCGTCGTGGTTATTATGCAGCAACTGATTGGCATTCACTCCGGTTACATATAAGTCCGGGTATCCGTCATTGTCGAAATCCGCCACTGCCGCCCCGATGGAGTAACCCACACCCTGCACACCGGCGCGCGCGGTGACGTCACGGAAACGCCCGTTGCCTTCGTTGTGAAAAAGGCGGTTCCAGTAGCGCGGATCGTTCTTGCTCATTTCGGGCAACTGCGCGCCATTCACGAAGAATAAGTCAGGCATCCCATCGCGATCGTAATCGATAATCGCGACGCCGCCGGTCATGGTCTCGACCTGGTGCTTCTCGCCGGTAGCCGAGTTGTGGAGCTCGAATTTGATGCCGCTTCGGTCCGCGACACTATCGAATTGGAAGGGAGATTTTGGGACGCCGGCAATCAGGAGGAAGGCCGAGATCACGACCAGAGTAACGACCTGAGTCTCGACCTGCCGACAAACGCGCACCATGAAGCGCATTCAGCATACAACAGCCAGGTAGTATCGGAGCCGTTCAGCCCACCTTGAGAACGCTCTCGTCAGCGGGCGCACCAATCATCGCGGTTGGCTTCACTAATCGGCTCTTTAAGTCCGGGACAAACGCCAGCCACTTTCGCAGTTCAGCAGAAACAGCCTCGCCCTCCATGGGTCGCGCAAATCCGAATCCTTGAGCCGCGGTGCACCCCAATTGGGTCAAACCGTCAATCTGATGTCCACTCTCTACACCTTCCGCAATCGTTTGCGCTCCCACCGAAGATGCAAGCGAAAAGATTGTTTGCAGAAGCCCGCCGTTCGCTGCCAATCCGCCCATTGACAAAACAAATGACCGGTCTATCTTTAGTAAGTCAATCGGAAGATGCTGCAGCACAGCCAGGCTGGACTGACCTGTCCCGAAATCATCCAGCGCGATCCGAATGCCGACGCGGCGCAGCTGGTGCATCTGCGCGATCGCCTCATCGACGTTTTGCAGGACGGCGCTTTCGGTCAGTTCCAGAAGCAACAGCGCGGGAGAAAGCTGTGTCTCGCCCAGAGTGGTAAGCACCTCATCGGCGAAGTGAGGCGCGGCGAACTGCCGGGCAGAAACATTGACGGAAATGGTAAGAGGGCGGTCTGTTTCGCGCATCCATACGGCAGCCTGCCGGCACGCTTCCCGCATCACCCAGCGCCCAATCGGGATAATCAGGCCGGAATTCTCAGCCGTGTCAATAAACGTGGCCGGTGGCAGGAGTTCACCACCTGGCGTCATCATCCGGATCAGCGCTTCAAACCCATACAGCGCGCCATCGATGGAGAAGATCGGCTGATAGTGCAAGCGGAAGCGATGAGATGCCAACGCCAACCGTAGTTCGGAAACAGAGACCCCGTCTTCAAAATGATTCGTATCGACCCGATTTTCCCGTTCTAACTTGCGCGCATACATCGCATCGTCCGCGTGACGGCGCAACTGCTCCAAAGTGTCACCGTCATCTGGAAACACAGAGATTCCGATACTGGCAGAACCAAACAGCGATTGATTGGGCCCAAGCGAAAGTGGTTCACGCAGGGAGGCAAGAATGCGTCGTCCGATGTCCTCGGCTTCTCTCCGATCATGTATATCGGGGAAGAAACCAACGAACTCATCGCCCCCTACCCGGCCGAGCATATCTCGCTCTCGCAGGCACGCCCGGAATCGCTGCGCCACACCCTGTAGAAACAAATCTCCCATCTCGTGCCCATAAACGTCATTCACCTGCTTGAATTTATCGAGGTCAATGTATGTGATCGCTAACCGCTTTCCGGAAATCCGGGCGGATTCGATCGCGAACTTTAACTCATTGTCCAGATGAAGGCGATTGGGCAAACCAGTGAGTGGATCGTGCTGCGATTGATACTGCAGCCCATCGTAAAGAGCTCGGTTGTCGATCGCGAGCGCTGCTAGCTTCGTCGTAATCTCGAGCAAGGAATGTAACGCTGCGGCAGGCACGCTATCACGATGGATCACCGTGACTGTTCCAACAACCTCGCTCTGTGACGAGAACACCGGCCAGCACCAAGCCTCACCGTCCGAGACCGGTTTGCCTGAGCGCACGACGCGGGTCTGTAAGCGCATACAGTCTTCGTGCCCGCCGGAGAGAGATGCCTCAATGGGGTTCAAGCTTCCGTTTGCATTTGCAAGGTGAAGCAAACAGGTCAGCCCGGGAAACTGCTGCTCCGGCAAAGATGCGATTGCCTTCAATGTTCCTGGTAAAGGCTCTCTGCGATTGATGCCTTCCAGAATGCGATTTCGAATTTCCTGGAGTTCCGCGAACTTTTTCTCCCGAGCTGCTTCAGCGAGTTGCCCTTTGTGCATTTCCAAACTCTGCCAAGCGACACGATTGCGCAGGACGGCTATCCATGCCACCGTGCCCACGACGGCCACCACCAACGCGCCGAGAATATAAAACAACCTTCGTATGTCCCACCAAGGCGCAGCTTCGAGAACGAATACGTCCTTCCCGGATCGCATCAAAATGCGAAATTCTAGAATCGTGCGCCACATTCCAGCTGTTTCCACTGAGCAAACGCCGGTAATGCGAACGCGGCTGCCTTCACGAAGCTTTTCGATCGCAATCACCCGATCGGCGCTCTCTAGCACGGCTGAGAACACGACGTCTTCGGAAGAAAGAACCAACGTATATTTTCCGGGCGTACGAGAGATGGTGAGTACCTTTCCTTCGGTAAACACCAGTTGTGAGTCGAAAAAGCTTGCCTGCGAGAGGGTGGGCTTCATGGGCTGAATTTGAACTTTGCCGAAACCGCGCTCGCTCGTAGCATTGAGCTTATAATTGGCGTCCTCTAGGACCGGGCTGCTCTCGCCAAACGCCGGAAAGCCTGTGACATCGATTTCATCGCCAACGGCTAACGGCGTCGTTTGCTGCGTGTAAACCGTAATTCCTTTATCGGCGTCCTGTAGCACGAGAAGCCGTCTGGGCCGGATGAACGTGACGATGCCGCGCAGGTGGGCGCGCAGTCCGAATCGGGTGCCCTCCCGATACTTGGCGATATCGTCAACTGCGCGTAGCGGAAGAAGATAAGGATTCTCCGGCGCTGGCCGAATGATTTTGACATCCCGAACGTTCTGAACGTCGATGACGACGTTTTCCAACTGCTTCCGGTCGTTGAACGTCCCGACCGCGACTCCGTCGATCGACACCGTCGATCCAATCAGAGCATCGATATTGGTGAAACTACCGTATTCAAGTACGTCAACATCTACGCTCTTCCCTTGCACTTCCAAACGCAATTGAAACCGCCGGCCGCCGGCTTGTGTCGTGACGAAAGCTGTCCGGACCGTCCCGGTGACCGTGACGTACTCGCAATCCGCATCGCCGGAAAGCAGTGATTGAAGCGCGATGCTCTTCGGTGCCGGACGAGGACCGCGCCCCACTTCCTTAAGAACCGGATCAACAATCATATTCGTGAAATCGCCGAAGGTCACGCCGGACACTTGAATCACCGAGCCGGCAACGATCGGATAGCCTTTGGGCGGATCGATGAATATCCCTCCGGTCGAATCGCGCACCAGTAACATTTTGCCTACCGGGTCGTAGTACGTGACGATCGCTTCGATCGAAACCGGCAACTTTTTCGACGCTTCGTCGGGTGGAAGATTCCGAATGGCGGCGATGTTGTCAAATACCCTGCTCTGCGCCGGCACGTTTGCCGCGAAAAGCGGAACGCACAGAATCGTGCCTAAAAACCCGAGATGACGAAATTCGCTACGCATGGACCGGAGAAAATGGTTCTCATTGCTGTATCGACGGAAAGCTGTTATTGCTTTAGGCGAGCCTCAGTTGCGAGTGTTAGTACTAACGGATCGCGGGCTGGGCCCAGCTTACTGGAAAAGCCTTTCCAGCGAGCTTGTGTTTGCGTTGTCGTCCGGCGCCAGCGTTCTGGCTTTTTGTAGAGCTACTTCCCCTTCGGGAGAATGCTGCCCTTCGATCGCGAGCTTGCACTGAGCCAACGCGAACCAAGCTGCCGGAGAGTTCGCGCCAAGCTTGATGGCTGTTTCGACAAGCGGGGCTGCTTCCCGATGACGCTTGTGAAGGTTGAGCACGGTCGCGTGGGCGACGAGCGCGGGGACGAAGTCCGGCGAACGCGCTTCGACCGCGCTCAACGTGCGTTCGCTTTCAGAGGTGCGGCCTTCGGCTTCAAGAGCGAGGGCGCGAAGAACGGAGGTTTGGGGAGCGGTCCGCACGGAGTCCGCGGTTGCGTCGATCAGTCGAAGAAGTTCTCGCGCGCGTCCGCGATGAATCAGCATGAGCGCGGCGGGCTCCAAAAGATCGGGGCGTGTGGGGTGCAGGGTGGCTGCTCGCGCGATGGCGGCGTCGGCTGCTTCCGTTTTCCCTAACGCGCTCAGCATTGTTGCGCGGGCGAGCTCGTAGTCGGCGTCGCGCTCCGCTTGCGGCACTGCGCCAAGTTCTCCAACCCCGCGCTCAGGGCTGTCGATGTGCGCGGTGGCGATCGCTTTGTTCAACCGGAGTTCACCTTTGGGATCCGCAACGGCCGCGATCAGTTCCCGGACATACGCGTACTCACGCGCGGTGAGCAAAGCGCGGCTCGCTTGTGCAACTAACGCAGTCGACGCCTTTGCGCCCGCAATCTGGCGGGCGACCCGCTGCACCTCGGCCCTATTTCCTTCGGATAGGAGGATTTCGAGATAGCGGACGAGCGCCTCCGCGTTCGCGGGATCTTTTTGCACTGTTCGCTCCACGCCGGCGCGGTATTTAGCAGCCTGCTCTTCAGGCGAGAGCGCGAGAAAGGAGAGCAGGCCGGTGGCTTGCGGCAACGTGGAGCGGTCGGGCCCAAGCGCGCGCAATCGGGCAAACGCTTCGTCGGCCTCCGTGGTGAGACCCGCAGCGCGAAGGGCACGCGCAAAGTGCAGTTGCACGCGCGAATCGTTGGGCGCGAGGGTGGCCGCTTTGCGCAAGGGTGGAAGCGCATCCCGGTTTCGATCGAGAGCGAGATAGCATTGCCCTAACCGGTCGAGGATCGCGGCATCCTCCGGTTCGCGTTGGGTGGCGGCTTCAAGATCAGGAAGGGCGGCGTCGGGCTTGCCCTCGCGATAGAGCAGCAACCCGCGCGCGACACGGGCGCCGGTGATGTGCGGGTCGAGCGCGATTGCTCGATCGAGCTCACGCTTGGCGTCATCGGGGTGGTTGAGGGCTGCTTCCGCGACGCCCAGTTCGTACCGGCCGATGGCATCCGCGGGATGACGTTTCGCATACCAACGCAGATCCTCGAGTCCGCGCGCGGCGTTCTCGCCAGTCGCTGTTTCGGCAAACCCGCGCTCGCGGCGGCCGGTGTCGTCCTCTGGGGCGAGCTTCAGATATGCGTCCCAGGCGCGCGCCGCATCACCGAAGTAGCCGAGATCGGCCGTCGTGCGCGCGAGTAAGTGCGCCGCATCGGCGCGCTCGGGTGCAATGCGGACGGCTTGGGCGCAAAGCTCTAGGGCACGCTCCTTGTTGTTGAGTTTAATCTCGACAACGGCCAGATCGTAGAGCAGCGTAGCGTTTTCCGGTTGGAGGCGGCGCGCAGACTCGAATGCCTCACGTGCTTTTTGATTGTGCCCGGCGTGCGAGGCGGCCAGTCCAAGTCCATATAGTGCGTCGAAGTTCGCGGGTTCAGCGGCGACGACATCCGCGAACGAACTCTCCGCAGCATCGTAATGATTAGCGGCGGAAAGCGCGACGCCGAGCCGGAAGTGCAGCGAGTGGTCGGCGCGCGCTGCTTCCCGCAACTGGGTCAAGAGTGCGTCCGCTTCGCGATCTCTTTTCATCGTGTAAAGAGTTTGCATGCGGAGGACGGACGCATCTGTCATTTTCTTCGCTTGAGCCGGGAGCCGGTCGAGCATGCTAAGCGCGTCGGCAGCTGCCTTCTGCTCTAACGAGATTCGTGCCAGTTGCATAAGGGCGTTCGACTGCGCCGGATTCGCCGCGAGCGCTCTGCGGAAAGCGTCGCGAGCTTCCTTCCACTTGCCGGCGGTAATTAGGTGATTTCCGTAGTTATTCAGCAGGGCGGGCTCGCGCGGTGAAATCTCCAGCGCTCGTCCGTAGGCCGTTTCCGCTTCGGGTAGACGCTTCTCCTGATCCAGCACGACGGCTAAGACGCCGAGAGCGGTCGCGTCTTTCGGGTCAGCTTCCAGATGCTGCTTCAGGATTCGCTCGGCGTCGGGCAGCTTCCCGAGTTGGATCGCCGCAACTGCGGCGGTGACCGCATCGCTCTGGGTTTGCCCCCGCGCGATCACAGACATGAAAAACAAAACAAAGGAGGCGCTGCGCATGAACAGGATCGATGCCACTCTCTAAAACGATAGCGTTCGGTTTGACGCGAGCGCGGTAACATGCGGCAAGTGATCACTCGCATCGCATTTTGGACGGCCACCTGTCTCGTTTGTGCTCTGCTCGCGTCGCCGAACGCTGGGGATCTAAAGCGCACCGATTGGCCTGTGGCGGGAACTGCCGGCGGCGTCCGGCATTCCGCGCTCGATCAGATCAACCGGAAGAATGTACGTCAGTTGCGAAAAGCGTGGCAGTGGGACTCGGGCGACGAGTTCTCGGGCTCGGAGATGCAGTGCAATCCGCTGATCATAGACGGCGTGCTTTATGGGACCACGCCGCGCTTGCGCGTTGTCGCGCTTGATGCGGCCACTGGAAAAATGATCTGGGACTTCGATGCGCATCGAGGACAACCCATTACCAGCAAAGAACGCAATCGGGGGCTGGCTTACTGGAGCGACGGGAAGGACAGGCGTCTGTTCGTTGGCATCGACGAGTATCTGTATGCGCTCGATGGGCGCACTGGGCAGCCGGCCGGGGAGTTTGGGGAGAAAGGACGCGTGGATTTGCGCGCGGGTTTGGGAGAGGAGGCGAAGGACCTCACAATTCGCATCACCAGTCCCGGGGTGGTTTACAAAGACCTGTTGATTCAGGGAACGCT
The DNA here is from genome assembly GCA_034782995.1 of Amazona versicolor. NCBI lineage: Eukaryota > Metazoa > Chordata > Aves > Psittaciformes > Psittacidae > Amazona > Amazona versicolor. The sequence continues at coordinate 35,951 of JAVHMZ010509919.1, forward strand.
GGTAGCCGAGGATCTTCCGTCCGCTCCCGGACACATTCGCGCATACGATGTGCGTACGGGCGAGATTAGATGGACTTTTCACACGATCCCACAGCCCGGCGAGTTCGGCTACGAGACCTGGCCGAAGGATGCGTGGAAGACGATCGGCGGCGCGAACTCCTGGGCTGGTCTGACACTGGACGAAAAGCGCGGGATCGTGTTTGCGCCTACCGGCTCGGCCGCGTTCGACTTCTATGGCGCGAACCGGATCGGAGATAACCTTTTCGCCAACTGCATGCTCGCGTTGGACGCAAACACGGGCAAACGCATCTGGCACTTTCAATTGGTCCACCACGACGTTTGGGATCGCGATTTGCCGGCCGCGCCCACGCTCGTTCAAGTGCATAAAGACGGCCGCACGATCGACGCATTGGCGCAACTTACCAAGTCCGGATGGGTCTGGTTGTTCGATCGCGATACCGGAAAGCCGCTGTATCCGTATCACGAAGTGGAGACGCCAGCGAGCGACATCGATGGTGAGCAGCTTTCTTCGAAACAGCCGTTGCCGTTGAAGCCTGGGCCGTTTGCCCGTCAGCAATTGACCGAAGACATGCTGACTACGCGCAACCCGGAAGCGCATCGCGCGGTGTTGGAGACGTTTCGCAACCTTCGTTCGGGTCCGCAGTTTACACCGCCGAGCGCACAGGGCACGGTTATCTTTCCTGGCTTCGATGGAGGGGGTGAGTGGGGTGGCGGATCCTGGGATCCCGAAACGGGTTTGTTTTATGTCAACTCGAATGAGATGGCGTGGATTCTACGCATTGTGGCGCGCGGCCGAGAAAACGCCGGCAGCACCGGCGCTGGTCTTTATCAACAGAACTGCTCGGGATGTCACCGCTCGGACCGGGCAGGAAGCCCGCCGGAATTCCCGTCGCTCGTAGACATCGGGAAGCGGCGCACGCAAGAGCAGGTCACAAAAATCGTGCGCACCGGAGCGGGACGCATGCCGGGTTTTGGGCGGCTCGGGACGAACACAGTCGACGCGATGGTGCGATACATTATGACCGGCGAGAGCGTGAATCTGGGCGGAGCGGAAAACATTGCCACAATGGGCGGACCCGGACTCAAATACGGCATCGACGGATACAACCGCTTCGTTGACCCGGACGGATATCCGGCTATTGCACCCCCATGGGGCACCCTCAGCGCGATCGATCTCAACACCGGTGAGTACAAGTGGAAGATCCCGTTCGGCGAACACCCCAAACTGGTTGCACAGGGGATACGAAACACCGGCTCGGAGAACTACGGCGGGGCGGTGGTGACGGCTGGTGGGTTGCTGTTCATCGGCGCCACGAATCACGACAAGAAGTTCCACGCATATGACAAGGAAACAGGGAAACTGCTTTGGGAAACGACGTTGCCGGCGGCGGGGAACGCGACGCCTGCGGTGTATGCGCTGAACGGCCGCGAGTACGTTGTGATTGCGGCCGGCGGCGGAAAGTGGGGCGCCGAAAGCGGTGGAAGCTACGTAGCTTTCGCGCTGCCTTAAGGTCGCGTCATATACTTTGTCCAACAGGAGGAACTCGATGGATCGCCGACAGTTTCTGCAAGGGAGCGCCGCCGCGCTCGCTCTGTCCGCGGCAGGCCGGAGCGTTTGGGCGGACACGAAAAAAAG
>JAVHMZ010509920.1:0-16275 GCA_034782995.1 Amazona versicolor
GAAGCCCAGCAAGGGCACCGGCATGGCGTCCGGGCCGAAGGGTCGGGTCTCGATGGGCATGGCGTGCTCCTCCGTCCGCGTGGAAACGTATGGCGCCCCGGCGGCCTCAGTCCGGCGCCACCGCCGCCGCGCGCGTGACCCGCACCGGGATGGCCTTGTAGGCCGGCACCTTGGATTTCGGGTCGTGGTGCCACAGCGGCACGAGCCCGCGACGGTCCTGTGCCGGCAAACCGGTATCCTGGGGTTCCGTCCTGTTTGAACGGGCGTGGGCCGCTAGGTTGTGGCGGGGTGGGACGCCTGCCTTCTTCCATTTGCGCAAAATCAATCGACTAAATACATAAGTCCGACGAAAACTCTCGAATATATGGCGGCGGAACGCCCCATCGTGAGCACCCCCATCGCGGATGTCGCCGAGCCTTACGGTAAGATTGTTTATCTGGGCGAAACGCCGGAAGCCTTTGCCGCGGCATGCGAGGTGGCCCTGCATGCTTCGAAAACCGAACAGTTATCGAGAATTTCGGGGATGCGGGAGGTGCTATCGAGAACTTCTTGGGATGCGACGGCAATAGCGATGGAAAAGCAGATTGAGACGGCAATTCGCGAAAATCAGGGTCTTGCAGACGGTGTTTTTGTTCCGGCAGCCGCGCGTTCCGGGGCAGGAATCGTGGCGAGCGAAGGGCCCAAAACTCTGGTCATTGGCGCGGGACCCACTGGATTGAGCGCCGCTTATCACCTGGGAAGCCATGCAATTTTGGTCGAACAGCACGGGCGCGTCGGGGGCTGGTGCCGGTCGATCGAGGACAAGGGTTTCACGTTCGATTACGCCGGCCACATCATGTTCTCGAACGATTCCTATGTTCACGAGCTCTATCGCATGCTGCTCGGAGAAAATGTCCATTGGCAAAATCGCGAAGCCTGGATCTACAGCAAGCGTGTATACACCCGATATCCGTTTCAAGGCGCCCTGTACGGCCTCCCCGCGGACGTCATACAAGAGTGCATTGTGGGCGCGATCGAGGCGCGCTTCGGCCCGTTGAAGAAGAGCGCGAACGGCTCGCTGGTGCATAAAGATGTACCTGGAACGAAGTCAAATGGAACGGCCCAGGTTTCAACGCTTACCGCTGCTTCGGCGGCGCGCCGGTCGAGCCCGGCGGACTGCAAGGCGGAATCCATCACCGATTGCTGCGCCGACGGCGCTACCGAGAGTACGGCGTCTCTGGCGAAGTCGCCGGTTCTCGGAGATAACTCGGCGGAACCGAGAAACTTCGAAGAATTCATCTACAAAGTGTGGGGCGCCGGCATCGCGAAGCACTTTGCTGTCCCGTACAACAAAAAGTTGTGGGCCGTACCGCTGAGCGAGATGGAAACGTCGTGGCTAGGCGGACGCGTGCCGGTTCCAGACCTCAGCGAGATGATCGAAGGCGCCCTGAGGCCGGTGGCAAAACCCATGGGCCCGAATGCCCGCTTCGGCTATCCTCTGCGCGGTGGATTCCAGGCTCTGATGAATGGCTTCCTCCCTCGTCTCAAGGGGGAGTTGCGGCTGAATACGCGCGTGAAGTCGATCGCGCCCTCCGAACACACCGCCACTCTCCACGACGGCTCCAAGATCCGGTACGAGCAGATGGTGAGCACCATGCCTCTTCCGAGGCTAATCCAAGCCATGGGCGACGAGGTTCCCGCCGAGATCCAGGACGCCGCGTCCAACCTGCGGCATGTTTCCGTGCGCTGCGTGAATATTGGAGTCGGCCGCGAAAATCTAACGGAAAAGCATTGGATTTACTATCCGGAAGATACGGTCTTCCATCGCATTTTCGTCCAGGGCAATGCCAGCCCGCACTGCAATCCGGCGGGAGGTTTCGGGCTTACGTGCGAGATTACGTACTCGGAGCACAAGCCGCTGCCGTGCGACGGGCAGGCCTTGATCGATCGTTGCATCGCGGACTGCCGCAAGGTAGGCATCTTCGGAAACGATGACCCCATCATCACCGCGAATCAGGTTGATATGCCTTACGCATACGTGGTCTACGATCACGGACGCGCGGCGAGCGTGGCGCTCATCCGGGAATGGCTGGCGCAGCGCGACATCATCTTGGCCGGGCGCTATAGCGAATGGGAGTATTACAACTCGGATCACGCATTTCTTGCGGGCAAGAAAGCGGCGGACAAAGTGGCGGAATTGCAAGCGGCGCGCGCCGCCTCTAGCGCGACCCTCCCGGCCGCCTGGCAGGCGCGGCTGACCTCGGCGCAAAGCGACTAGAGCTTCCCCATCACACGAGCAAATCGAAAAGCCTGGAGCAACCCGGGATTTTTGGTCCATCCGGTAACCTTTTCCACGCTCGTCAGTATTGTCTCTCTGAAGGATGGGGGACGAGGAACTCATGGCCGCGGTGAGAGAGGGTGATTCATCCAAGCTAGCTATTCTGTTCGACCGGCACCATCGCGGGCTGTTCCGCTTTTTCTTTTAATTTACACGGCGGCGTGAACGGAGCGAAGACCTCGTACAGGACGTCTTCTTCCGGACTCTCCGCTACAAGCGGACGTATCAGAGCACCGGCAGCTTTCGAGCCTGGCTGTACCAGATCGCGCGCAATGCTCATGCGGACTACCTGGCGAGCCACTCGAAAGAGGTCGAGTTTCCGCCGCTCCAGTTGCGCAGTCTCGAGGTGTCGCCCGAGGCGCAAGCCGGCCGGAATGACGAAGCGCGCCTCTTGCGGCGTGCTTTGGATGCCCTTCCGGCGGAAAAACGCGAAATCCTGGTGCTCAGCCGCTTTCAGGGATTGCGCTACGAAGAGATCGCGTCCATTCTTCAATGCGAAGTCGGGACGGTGAAGGTGAGGATTTATCGGGCGCTGCGCGAACTCGGGGACAACTTTTTCGCGCTCCGCGGAGAGAGGGCATCATGATTTGCGAACGTTTGCGGCAACTGATCCCGGAATACCTGGACGGCATTTTGGAAGCGCCGGCCAGAGACAAGTTTCTCGCGCACCTGGACGAATGCGCGAGCTGCCGGGGCGAAGTGGAGCAGCTGGGCTCCGTATGGCGCGGTATGGAACAGGTCAAAGCCGCCAGCACGGAGCCTGGCGTGATTGTGGAGACCCGCTTTCGCGGAATGCTGGAGGCCTTCGTACTCGGTTTCGCGCAAAGGGGCGAAACGCGACCGCGATCTCATCACCGGATCCCGCTCTGGCAGGCAGCTCTTGCGGCCGGACTGCTCCTGTGCGGAATCGGCCTCGGTCGATGGACACTTGCCCGTTCCGATCCGCCTCCTCAGCGCGTTGGCGAGATCGCGGAGTTGCGGGGAGAGGTGGAGCGGATGCGCCAGGTGGTAGCGCTCGCGCTGCTCCAGCAGCCATCGCCTAGCGAGCGGCTGCGCGGCGTAACGTACAGCGACCGCCTGCAGCGGGTCGATGCCCAAGTGCAGACTGCATTGCTGACTGCGGCGAATCACGACGGTAACGTGAATGTCCGTTTGGCCGCCGTAGACGCCTTGCGCAAATATGCGGGGAGCCCCGGGGTGGCGGAAACGTTGTCCGGATCGTTGGACGCGCAGGAGTCTCCGCTGGTGCAGGTAGCCATTATCGATCTGCTGGTCGAGATGAACGATGCTGACGCCGCGGAGGCGTTCCGGAAACTTGAGCGCGATCCGCGCATCAATGAGGCGGTTCGGCGGCGAGCCGGACAGGGCCTAAGAAAGTTAGGAGCGTTCTGATGCGCAAGTGGTTGCTATGGGCCGGCTTGACGGGTCTCTTGACCGGAGCGGAATGGAAATTGGACGAGCGCGAGACGATCCGAAAGACGTTCGACGTCTCGCAGGGCTCGAACGCCAAGAAAGTGCTGGTCGACAACGTCAATGGATCGATCCACGTGACGGGCTATGGCGGCGCCGCAGTGGAATTGATCGCGGAGAAGCGCCTACGCGCGGAGTCGAAGGAGGCGATGGAAGAGGCTAAACGCGATGTAAAGCTCGACATGTCTCAGCAAGGTAACTTCGTGCGCATCTATGAGGACGGGCCGTTTCGCGGCGGCGACGGCGGCACGCACTGGCGCGGAGAAAGCTTCTACGGCTATACCGTAAGTTTCGATTACACCATACAGGTTCCATACAAGACGGATCTGATTCTCAAGAATGTGAACGGAGGCGGCGTGGAGGTGAGAGACACTTCGGGCTCGTTCGAAGTCAGCGATGTGAACGGAAAGATCAACATGGGAGGCGTCGCCGGCGCCGGAAGAGCGCACACGGTAAACGGCCCCGTCGAGATACATTTCGCGGCGAACCCTTCGGGCGGCTCCAGCTTCGCAACCGTCAACGGAGCGGTGGACGTCTACTTCCAGCCGAACCTCTCCGCGGACTTTGCTTTCAAGACGCTGAATGGCCATATCTATTCCGATTTCGAACTGTCCGGGCTTCCTCAGCCTGCCGGGCTCGCCGAAAACGAAAATGGACGGTTCCACTTTCGCGGCCGCCGGGAACAATCCGGACGCGCCGGCTCGGGCGGGCCGGCGCTGAAATTCGAAACCGTGAACGGCGATATCCGGCTGCGAACGGAAAAGAGGTAAACGGTATGGGAAAAATCAACGGAGCATGGTTGGCGCTGTTTGCGGCGTCGTGGATGGGAGCGCAAAGCACGCCGGACCGCGTCGTGATTCCGGTGCGCAACGGCGCGCGGCCCCCGGTGATCAAAGCCTCGCTTGTGAATGCCGGCATAACCGTTCAGACTCATGGGGGTTCCGACGTTATCGTGGAATCGCAGCCCGGCCGGCATTCGCATCGCCACGAGGACGTAACTAAGGATGGACTGCACCGGCTGGATCTGCCGGGCAGTTCGGGACTCGATGTCACGGAGGAAGCCGGCGTGGTCACCATTCGCGCGGGGCTGTCGCATGGCGGCTTGCTGATCACTGTGCCCGTGAACAGCTCGCTGAATTTGCGTTGCGTCAACGGCGGCGATATTCGCATAACTGGCGTTCACGGCGAGCTCGATGTGGAGAACGTGAACGGGCGCGTTGACCTGGAAAATGTGTCGGGCACAGTGGTCGCGAGCACGATCAATGGTTCGCTCCGGGCCGCGATGGACCAGGTAGACCCCGGCAAGCCGGTCTCGTTCAGCACGCTCAACGGACCGATCGATGTCACCCTGCCCGGCGATCTGCGCGCGCTGCTGAAAATGAAGACCGACAACGGGGAGATCTATAGCGACTTCGATGTCCAAATGGACCTCTCCAATCGAGGAACCATTACGGAAAACAACCACACGGGCGATGGAAGATATCGGGTCCGGGTAGACCGGACGGTGGTGGGACGAATTAACGGCGGCGGCGTCCAAGCTTCTTTCACCACCACCAACGGGAGGATTTCGATCCGCAAGAAGAAATAGGCCAGGTGCGCGGCTGTAAACTGGTGGCAGATGCGAATCCTGGTTGTGGAAGACGAGAAGCGAATCGCCGATTTCCTCACGCGCGGGCTCCAGGGCGCTGGTTACGCGGTGGATGCCGCGGGAGACGGCTCGAGCGCGATCGATCTCGCCAACGACACCGATTACGATCTCATCATCCTCGACTTAATGCTTCCCGATATCGACGGTCTCAAGGTCCTGGAGCGAATCCGCAGCCGCAAAGTGGGGCCGCCCGTTCTGATACTGAGCGCGCGAGGAGCGGTGGACGATCGCGTGAAAGGGCTCGAGCAGGGCGCGGACGACTATCTGACCAAGCCCTTTGCGTTCGTCGAGCTGCTGGCTCGCGTGCGGGCCCTGCTGCGCCGCGGACAGCCCGCGCCGGAAAAGTTGCAAACAGGCGACCTTCAACTCGACGTGATGCGCCGCAAGGTGACTCGCGACGGCGAGACCATCGAGCTCGCTCCCAAGGAGTTCGGAATCCTCGAATATATGATGCGAAACAAGGGACGTCCCCTGAGCCGCACCATGATTGTGGAGCACGTCTGGGACATGGACTATGACGGGTTAACAAACATCGTCGATGTCTACATCCGGCACCTCCGCAGCAAAATCGACGATCGCTTTCCGGTGAAGCTCATCCAAACCGTGCGCGGGATCGGGTACATGATCGAAGGGGCGGAGAAGCCTCCCACGCCCTCGGTCACCGACCGGCCGTTCGAACGGCAGGTGTAGCGTGCGGCCCCGGGTCACGCGAGGGCTGCGCTTCCGGCTCACCGCGAGCTATGCGCTGTTTTTCGCGCTCTTGATCGGCGTCACCTCGGTGATATTCCGCCAGTTCGTCGCGAGCAGCCAGGATCAATTGGCGCGCGAAGCCTTGACCCAGCAGTGGGGCGCCTTGAAGGGCTATCTTCGGATCGATCGCGGCAACATCAATTGGTACGCCGACGACAACGATCCGGAAGAGGCCGCCATTAAAGCTCAGCTTCGGCAGGTGTATCTTCTGGCGCGGCTCGATGGCTCCATCATGCAGGAGTCGCAGGAGTTCGCGGATTTAGGACTGGACGCGCCCGCTCAAATCCGGGCCAGTGCGAAGGCCGCTCAGCCGGTTTGGATCGAAGCCAAGGATAAGAAGAATAGACCGTATTTGATTCGCGCGGGCCTGATCTCGGATGAAGCGCCAGGTACGCGCTATTACTACGTGGCAATCGGGCGCTCGCTCGCGAACAGCCAGAAAGTGCTTCAGCGTTTTACGCTTCTCACCGCGGGTGTCTTGCCCCTCGCCATCCTCACCGGCTGTATTCTCGGCTGGGTGCTCTCCGGACGCGGTCTCTCGCCCGTCCTCGAAATCGCCAAGACGGCCCAGCGTATCGGGGGATCGAACCTGAGCCTCCGCATCCCGTGCCGGGCCTCGGGTGACGAGCTCGATTTTCTCGTCGAAACCTTTAACGAAATGATCGAGCGCCTTGAGAACTCCTTCCGTCAGATCCGCCAGTTCTCGACGGACGTGTCGCACGAGCTGCGAACCCCCATCACCATCATCCGGGGACAGCTCGAAGTCGCTCTGTTCACTGCAAACACCAAGGAGCAATACCGCGACGCGATCGTGGACTCCCTGCAAGATATCGAGCGGCTGTCGCAAATTGTCCGGGCACTGTTGCTCCTCTCGCAGGCAGAGACCGGCCAAGTGGTGCTGGCTCGGCAGGTTCTGGATTTGACCGCGGTCTTGCGGGACATCACCGAGCAATTTCAAATTCCGGCGGAAGGCGCCCACGTTCGACTCGTGGCGGATACGCCGGCCCGATGCGAGGGCGAATTCGACCGGGTGCAGATCGAGCGCATGCTTTCGAATCTGCTGTCCAACGCCATCAAGTTCACGCCTCCGGGGGGCGAAATTCGCGCGACCCTCGAGTGCGCGGGCGAAGAGGCGCGCATTACCGTCGCTGATAACGGATGCGGAATCGACCCGGCGCACCTGCCCCACGTCTTCGACCGCTTCTATCGAGCGGCCAGCCACGACAACTCGCCTGCCCCGGAGAAAGGGCTTGGGCTGGGCCTGAGCTTTGTGGCGTGGATTGCCAAGGCGCACGGCGGGTCGGTGCGCGTCGAAAGCGAACCGGGAAACGGCGCTCGTTTCACCGTCAGTCTGCCGCTCCATGTTCCGGAGGAGGAACACACTCCCGCCGGAGGTGCGGTGGAGCGAGAAGCGATGAAGAAAGTTTAATACCCGCGCCGCCGAGCGTTCGCGTAGGTAGAATAATCTGGGAATTGTGAGCAGCCGAATGCACACGGTCGTGTTGTGGGGATGCTTGGCCCTTGGCGGCTCATGCGGAGCCGCTCAAGATTCCACGCCTCCTGCGGCCAAGAGCCCGTCCGCTGACGTGTTCTCCGGAACCGTAACCGCATGTTCGACGGCCGCGGTCACGGTTTCCCGGAAGGGCCTGGGGCGGGACACCGTGACGAAAACCTTCATGATCGACGCGAATACGAAGGTGGAAGGCGCTCTGAAGCAGAAGAGCCGCGTGACCGTTCGTTTTGTCGCGGACGACAGCGGCGGTTCACGCGCGATTCATATTATTGTGCGTTGAGCCTGATACCCTAAGCGACATGCAGCGGCGTCGCTCGTCTCTTTTGTGTTTTTTGTTGTTTTTGTTCCTCTGCGGCGCGTCGCTTGCGCCCGCGCAACTGGCGCGCCCTCCGAAACTGGTTCTCGCCGTCGTGGTGGATCAGTTCCGGTATGACTACCTGACGCGCTTCCGCGCGGGATACAGCGGGGGCATCGAAGATTTGCTCACCAAAGGAGCGGTTTTCACGGACGCCCATTATATCCACTGGCCCACGGTAACCGCCGCTGGCCACAGCACCGTACTTACCGGCGCGACTCCTTCGATGAGCGGCATTATCGGCAATGAATGGTATGATCGCGCCGCCAAGGAGGAAGTGACAAGCGTCTCGGACAAGAAGGTGCAGCCTCTGGGAACTGCTGGCGCGACAGCCTCGCCCTGGCGCCTGCTCGTCAGCACAGTTGGAGACGAACTGCGCATCACTCAACCCCAGACTCAGGTAATCGGGATCTCTCTGAAGGATCGCGGCGCCATACTTACGGCGGGACGCATGGGAACGGCGGCTTACTGGTTCGATAATAAGGCCGGCGCCTTCGTCAGTAGCACATACTATTTCCCCGAGCTTCCTGGATGGGTGAAAGACTTCAACGGCAGCCATCCCGCGGACAAGTACGCCGGCGCGGATTGGATGGGCACGAAGTTCGCCGAACCCGGAGAGAAGCTGAATGCCAGTCTCGCGGCGTCGCCCTGGGGGAACGAGCTGATCGAGGCCTTCGCGGAAAGCGCCATTCGCTCGGAGAAGCTGGGCCAGCGCGGCGTGACCGACCTCCTGGCGCTGAGCTTTTCCTCGAACGACTACGTGGGGCATGCTTTGGGACCTGATGATCCAGCCGTACAAGACATGTCGTTCCGGACCGATCTTCTCCTTCGCAAGCTGTTCGCATATTTAGAGGCGCAAGTCGGGATGAAAGACGTGCTGGTCGTATTTACCGCGGACCACGGAGTCGCTCCCGTGCCGGAGGTGAACGTTGCGCGGAAGATGCCGGGCGGCCGCTTGGGCGAGAAGCGCGTGGAGAGCACCGTGCAAGAGTGCCTCTCGAAGAAATTCGGCGCCGGAGTGTGGGTCTTGGATTTTCGCGACGGCAGCATTTTCCTGAACAGCGAACTCATCCGCGAACGCTCGCTCAGCCCTGGCGCGGTTCACCAGGAAGCCGCGGAGTCTTTGCGAGCCCTGCCGCATATCGATCGCGTCTACACGCGGGAGCAAGCGATGCGCGGCGAGCTGGTAAACGACGCTGTCGGCATGCGGATCGCTAACGGTTTCTTCCCCGAGCGCTCCGGCGATCTGTTTGTAGTCCCCGAGCCCTACTGGCTCTTCGGAGGCGGCAGCAAAGGTACGTCTCACGGAACTCCGTTTAACTACGATACGCACGTGCCCGTGATCTTGATGGGCGCCGGCGTTCGGCCCGGCAAATATTATGGGCGGATCGCGGTGAATGACGTCGCGCCCACGCTGGCCACCATGCTTGGCGTGGAAATACCGAGCGGCTCGGTGGGACACGTGCTGTCTGACGTCTTCACAAAAGACGTACATTAAGGATAGAGACAAATTTATGAATATCAGGCCATTGCACGACCGCGTGCTGATCGCGCGCACAGAGGAAACAGAGACCAAGCAGGGCAGCATCATCATCCCGGACAGCGCCAAAGAGAAGCCGCAACAGGGCATGGTCCGTGGAGTCGGCAGCGGCAAGCTGTCCGAAAAGGGAGATCGGATCGCGCCTCAAGTGAAAGTGGGCGATCGCATCCTCTTCGCTAAGTACTCCGGTTCCGATATCAAGGTCGACGGCGAGGAATACCTCATTCTTCGGGAAGACGAGATCCTCGGGGTGGTAGAGTAACGCCCGGGCGCTCGCTCGCCGCCGGTGGTAACCTGATTTTTCACACTTTCGAAGGAGTTTGGTACAACATGGGTCGATTTTTGGCTGTGAGAACGGGTCTGCTTTGTTTCGGCCTCGTTTCTCTCGGCGGCCTGGCTTTGGCTCAGACCAAGGTCGCGATTATTAATCTTCAGCGCGCCGTGCTGGAGAGCGAAGAAATCAAGAAAGCATCGGCGGAGCTGGAAGCTAAATATAAGCCGCGGCAACAAGCGGCGGAAAGAATTCAACAGGAGCTGCAAAGCATTCAGCAGCAGCTCCAAACAGGGCAAGGCAAGCTATCCCCTCAAGCAGAAGCCGACTTGAACGCGACCGGCACCCGCCGCCAGCGGGAACTCCAGCGGATGAGCGAAGATTTGCAGGCCGATGTCGATCGCGACCGTAACGAAATTCTGGGCAAGAGCTCGCAAAAAATGCAAGCCGTCGTAAAAAAACTCGCCGAGGAGAAGGGCTACGAAATGGTCGTGGATACGCAGACCACGATCTACTTCAAGCCGGCGCTCGAAATCACCGCGGACGCCATAGCGGCTTATAACAAAGCGTATCCGGCAAAATAGGGGCTGCGCGTGGCGAGCTACCTGGATCACTATGGCGCCGGCGAAGAAAAGCGTGAAGCTCTTATCCGTTGGTTGATCGGTGGCGCTCTGTTTCTCCTGGTGTTCGGAACTCTCGGCTGGTATCTCTTCAAGAATCACAGGCAGGAGCGGGAAGTGAAGACTTTTCTCGATCTTCTGCGCAAAAAGGACTACGCGGCGGCCTACTCGGCGTGGGGCTGCTCGCAAGCCAAGCCATGTTCCGGTTATTCGTACGACAAATTTCTCGAGGATTGGGGACCGGGCGTGAACCCGTCCGCCCTGAAAATTTCAGACAGCGAGACCTGCAATGCCGGTGTGATCATTACCGTGGACGTGAATCCCGAGAGGCAGGAGAAGCTGTGGGTGGAGAAGAACGCTCCCGCTGTCGGATTTTCGCCATTTCCGATGTGTCCGGGCATCACGCCGTTGAAGAACATGATTCACCAGACAGTGGGCAAGCTGCGCAAGCCATTTCTCAATTAACCTGAAGGGTCCTATGAGCTCCATGACAACCACGACGGGCGCGGGTTTGGAAGGCGTAATCGCCGGCGAATCCGAGATTTGTTTCATCGACGGATACAACGGAATCCTGAGCTACCGCGGGTACAACATTCACGAACTGGCCGACCGTTCCACGTTCGAAGAAGTGATCTACTTGCTGTGGAACGGAAAGCTTCCCCAGCGGGCGGAATTGGAGGATCTGAAGCAGGAGCTCAACGCGAATTACGCGATACCCGCCGAGGTGGAGCGATTCCTGAGGGACGCTCCTCACGATGCCTTGCCGATGGACGTACTGCGCACCGCGGTCTCGATGCTCAGCCTCTACGATCCGCTCGCCCGCGACATGTCGCCCGAAGCCAACAGGAAAAAGGCGGCCAAACTGATGGCGCAGACCTCGACGCTGGTGAGTTCTTACGACCGGCTGCGCCGAAGAGAACAGGTCCTGGCGGCCGACACGAAGCTTTGCTTCGCCGCGAATTTTCTCTACGCCCTCACCGGCAAGCGCCCGGACGACGTAATGACGCACACTTTCGACGTGGCCCTCATCCTTCACGCCGATCATGAGCTCAACGCCTCTACTTTTGCCGCGCGCGTGACGGCCGCGACGCTTTCGGACATTTATTCCTGCGTGACCTCCGCCATCGGCGCCCTTAAAGGGCCGCTGCACGGCGGAGCGAACGAAGATGTCATTCGCATGCTGCTTCAAGTAGGCGATGCGAATAAGGCCGTGGAGCGCGTCAAGGAGATGCTCGCGAACAAGGTAAAGATTCCGGGCTTCGGCCACCGCGTCTATCGCACGGAAGATCCGCGCGCGACGCACCTGCGCGCTTTCAGCGAGGAGTTGGGGAGACGGACGGGCCAGGAGAACCTTTACCTGATGTCCAAGCGGGTCGAAGAGACTATTCATCAGGAGAAGAAGCTCAACGCCAACGTCGACTTCTACTCTGCCTCCACCTATTACTCGCTTGGCATTCCGATCGATTTGTTCACGCCCATTTTTGCCGTGAGCCGGATGTCCGGCTGGACCGCGCACATCCTCGAGCAGTACGAGAACAATCGTCTGATCCGGCCGAGGGCGGAGTACAAAGGCAACGCGGACGGCATGCCGTGGGTGCCGATGGATCGCCGGTAAAGTGGACGAACGCCAATACTACTCGGAATCGCAGACCACCAAGGCGGCATCGCTCAACTGCCCGCACTGCCGCACGACGGACGATTACGACCTGCGTTGGATGGTGCGGAAGAAGAAAGACCGCTTGCCTCCCGGCGGGGATGAGCGGGACCGCGCCAAGTTCGCGAAGGCGCAGAGCTACATGGTGCTGCTCGATGACAAGGTAGGGTGCAAGAATCCCCGTTGCCGAAGACCTTTCGACATTTCGGGAGTCAAGACGATGGCGTTTCTGTAGAATGCCTGATCGCCTCAGCCTACTTTTCCTTGTTCAGGATCTTGATATCCGCGGGAAGGCGGAACAGACCGCTTTCGAGGTTGTCGTCGATGCGCACTGTCTCATCGTAAATTTCCGCTAGTTTTTCGGTGTCGCGCTCGCGCTGGAGGTCGAGCGGCCACTGAACCCCTTTGCCGGCGGCGCGGTATTTCGAGAAGCGCGTGACTTCCTCGAAGCGTTCTTTCGAGACGGGGTCGCGGCGGAAGTAGCGCTGGCGAACCGGAAGGCGCGTAGCCGAAGCCAGATAGACCGAAACTTTCTCGTTCTCCCGGTCATAGATGTCGACGATCTCGACGGATTGGTTTTCGATCACGTCCGAACCGGAATGTTCGAAGATGAGACCGGGCTCGCGGTATCTCATCCGGAGAATGTAGAAGACGTTGTGCCAGGTGGTTTGGAAGTAGCGCTCGATTTGCGCATCGGGAAGAGGACGCGCGCCGCGGAAGGTAACGTTGAAGCCCTGACCGTCGAGGAAGAGAACGGCGCTTTCTTCCCGCTTTTTGCTAAAGAAGGACTGGCGCTCTTCCAAGCCGAGCTTACCGGGCTCATGGAGGTCGCTGTAGCGAGTGTAAATGCGCACGCGGGAGAGACCCGTGAGGTCTTCGCGATAGAACGAATAGGCGCGGCCGGTTTCGGCTCGATTGCGCATGCGCAGGAAGTTGTCACCGCCCAGAGCGGCGACGGTTTCGGCGATCGCGCGCTTACCCCGTTCGGCGCTCGATTCCGCGGGCCGCGCGGGCAGGGCGGCGAGCGGAAGGGCGGCGAAGGTCCGGCGAGTCATGGCTTCTTGGACAAGACCTCCGCAGTGAGTCCGCTATTGACCTGGTAGCCATCGACCGTCAACTCCGCGAACTTCTGACCGTTCTGCGAGACCGTGACCTTCGCGGGCAGCTTCACGTCGCCGGCGGATTGGAAGCCGTCATAGTGCTGGGTCACCTTTACCGGTGGCCCGCCGGGCTGGCCCGATTGGTACTCGGCTTCGAGCGGGAGATGGGTTTGCGGATCGATGGCGAGGCGCACCGCTTGCCCGGAGAAACCGGTGATTTCGAGCGTGCCGGGCGAGACCAAATTGACGCGGCGCGAGGAGTCGCGATCGCTCAAGATGAGCGGAATGAAGAAGCGGAATAGCTCGCCTTCGATCTGCCGCCGTTCGGCATCGGGCAGCGGTCCGCCACCCTGCGGCGTGATGATCCAACCGGATTTGCCATCGAAAAAGACGGTGAGTTTGCCGAAGGGGTACGTTGCGTCCTGGCGGAAGGTGGAGGGACCGATCCAGCGGTTCCACTGTTCGGCGGTGAGGCCGCCGCCGGCGGGACTGACGCGCATATGAGCCCTCTGGGAAAGGTCGTGGATGGCGGCGAGCTTGTCCGCGCCGCCGAGGGCAGCTTGCGCTTGCGCGAGTAACTGGCGACCGGCCGCGAGCGAGCCGCTATCGGCTTTCGAGACTTCCGCCTCCGGTTCCGGAAGCTGGATGTCGATGGTTTTTACGGGAAGGCCAAGCTTGGAGAGCGGATCGCCGAATTCTTTCTGGTTGCCGACCGCGAGGATGGTGAGCTGCGCGGGATCGATATGTTGTTTCGCGACGCGGAGGATGTCCGCGCGCGTGACGGCCGTGACCGCTTTCTGATACCGGAAGAGAAAGTCATCGGGATAGCCGAAGTACTTGTAAAGGAGGACGCGGTTGAGCGTTTTGGACGCCGTGTCGAAATTGAACACGAAGCTGTTGAGGACGCTCTGCTTTGCGGTCTCGAGCTCGGCGGGCGTGACCTCGGCGGTGCGGATGAGGTCGAGCTCGCGGCGGGCTACGCGAATGGCTTCGACGGTGCTGGCCGATTTGGTGCTGCCCGAGATTTGAAACAAGCCGGGGTGATCGTAGTTGGCGCCCCAATCGGCCGAAATGTTGTAGGCATAGCCGAGCTTCGTGCGCACGGTTTGGAAGAGGCGGCTGCGGAAGCCGCCTCCGAGAATATCGGCCATGACCTCGAGAGCCGGATAGTCAGGGTCGTCCAGGCGCGTTCCCAAGCTGCCGATCGCGAAGGTGGTTTGGGTGACGTCGGCTTTGGAAGCGAGAAACGTTCCTGCCGCATTTTGTTTGGTCACGGGAGGGAACGGGGGGACGGCCGGCTGCTTCACGGTCCAGCCCGCGAAGAGCTGCTCGATGCGGCTTTTCATTTCGGGCGCGGAGAAATCACCCGTGACGGCGAGGATGATGTTAGCGGGAAAGAAGTAGCGGCGGTAGAAGTCCTGGACATCGGTTCGCGAGATGGCGTTCACGGTCGCGTACGTCATGTCCCAGCCGTAGGAGTTGGTTTTGCCGTAGAGGAGGCCCGCAAACTCGCGGGAGGCAATGGCCTGCGCGTCGTCATTGCGGCGGGCGAGGAGGCTCGCCTGCTGGGATTTCGCCAGCGCAACTTTGTCTTCGCGGAAGGTGGGACGGGTGAGGACATCCCGGAACACATCGAGAACGCCGCCGGCATGTTCTTTGAGAGTGAAGAAGGTGACGGTGCCCGTGCTTTCGCCGATAGTCGATTCGACCGAGGCCGCGACGTCTTCCAACTGCTCGTCGAGCCGATCGCCGGTTTGGGCTTCCGTGCCCCCGCTGCGGAGCACTTCACCCGTAATCGTGGCGAGGCCGATTTTGTCTTTCGGATCGAAAAGATTGCCCGTGCGCACGAGCGCGATGCCGCGAATGGTGGGCAGCTCATGATTTTCGAGGAGCATGATCTGCATCCCGTTCGGGAGCGCGGAGCTTTCGACCTTTGGAGGCGTAAGGGGCTTGAGCGGCGGATACTTCAGGGCATCCCAAGGCGACTGGGAGAAGAGCGGGAGGGCGAGGAACAGCAGCGAGATAGATCTCATTGGGCGCTGCTCCCTGCTGCGGCAGCCGGCTGCACCAGGAACGCGGAGGTGCGATTGGCGTCGGCGAAGTATTGACGCGCTACCCGCTGGACGTCTCCCGCGGTCACTTTATCGACCTCGTCCAGATCGGTGAATAGCTTTCGCCAATCGCCGTAGTTGGCGTAGTTGCTCGAGAGGAGCTGCGCGAGGCCGGAGTTGCGATCGAGCTGGCGGATGAGGTCGGCGCGGGTCTTGGCTTTGACGCGGGCGAGGGAGGCGGCGTCGATAGGATCCTGGCGCAGGCGGTCGAGCACGGCGTAAAACGCCTTCTCATTCTCGGCGAGGCTCTTGCCCGCAGCGGGAACCAGGTAGAAGAGGAACAGGGACGGATATTTACCTCCGGGCAGCGTGGCGTCGGCTCCCGCAGCCAAGGCGAGCTTTTTGTCGCGGACGAGATCTTTATAGAGCAGTCCCGTGCGGCCGCTCGAAAGAATGCCCGCCACGACATCGAACACCACGTCGTCTTTCGAGAGCTGATCCGGCCGATGGTAGCCGATGAACTCGATGGGCTGGCTGGCCGATTGAATTTGAGCGGTGCGTATACCATCCTGCGGGGGTTCCACGGTGGCGACGAGAGGCGGAAGGGGCTTCTTCGGGATAGGCCCGAAATAGCGCTCGGCTAGCCGGCGAGCCTCGGCGGGTTGAACGTCGCCCACGATGGCGATGGTGAGATTGCCGGGAACGTAGTAGGTGTTGAAGAAGACCTCGGCGTCGGAGCGGCGCAGATTTTCGATATCGCTGGCCCAGCCGACGGCCGGGCGGCGATACGGATGAGCCTGGATGGCGGTGGCGACGAAGGTCTCCATGAGCCTGCCTTGCGGTTCGGATTCCGTGCGCAAGCGGCGCTCCTCGCGAACCACGTCTCGTTCTTTATAAAACTCGCGGAAGACCGGATGGAGAAAGCGGCTCGATTCGAGCAGAAACCAAAGCTCCACGCGGTTGGCCGGCAGATTGTAGAAGTAGTT
>JAVHMZ010510026.1:0-16254 GCA_034782995.1 Amazona versicolor
CTGCCGCTGCTTCTGAGAGATCTGCTGAAATACTGCTTGTGATGATTGAATTTTCGACTGCTGGATTCCTTTAAGTTGGTTCACCTGATCGTCCGTCAAATTGAGAGCGGATTTTAGTTCCGCGTAGCTGGGCTGGTAGGGCGCAATCGGGCCCGCCGTCATCTGCGCAAACGAGCTCTGTAGAAGGAGAAAACTGAACGTTAATACTGACAGCCTCGACATGAACGGCCTCCTGGTCCTAGGGTAACGCCTTGTGCGCGTCCGTGCTGTTTCGTGCTGGTATAATCGAAGATCCGGCCACGTCCATGTTGCTGAGCATTCAAGAGTTGGAAGTACGCAAGATCCGTTTTGAAACGGATTACCGGCCGGGAACGCTGGAATTTTCCTCGTCGGGCGTTCGGCAGATTTCTCCGCTGCATACAAGCGGCGTGGCGGAGCTGCTGCCTCATACCGGCGGCGAGGTTCGCGTGCAGGGGCGGCTGAGTGTAACTCTGGAGGCGGATTGCGACCGGTGCTTGTGCCCGGCGCGCTACTCTCTGGACGCACCGTTCGATCTTTTCTACGAGCCAAGCACTGCGCTCGAGCCCGGAGACGAGATCGCCATCGATGAGGGCCAGTCCGAGATGGGGTTCTACGAAGGCGATGGGATCGAGCTCGAAGAAATGCTGCAGGAGCAGGTCCTTCTGCTGCTCCCGATGCATCGTCTTTGTAAAGAGGATTGCGGAGGCATCTGTCCCGTGTGCGGGCAGAACCGCAATGAGAACCCCTGCAATTGCAGCTCGAGCCGGGCCGACGATCGATGGAGCAGCCTCAAACAATTTAAAGTAGGCTAGCTCGCAAGCTGCCTTGGAAACGAAAACAGGAAAACGATGCCGAATCCGAAACGACGACACTCCGCTGCGCGCACCGGCAAACGCCGCGCGCACGATGCCTTGAAGAAGGCGGGCATGTCCGAATGCCCGAACTGCCATGAGCAGAAATTACCACACCGGGTCTGTCCTCACTGCGGCCAATATAAGGGCCGCGAAGTCATCGAAGTCGCCGAGCAATAGGTCTTGACTACGGTGGCGCTGGACGCGCTCGGGGGAGACTTGGCGCCCCGGCCGGAGGTGGAAGGCGCTATCCAGGCCGTACGTTCGCTGGCCGTTCGCGTACTGCTAGTGGGAGACGAGAAGACAGTCCGGAACGAGCTTTCTAAACATCCGGGTTGGGACCGATTGCCGATCGAGGTCGTCCACGCTAGCGACCGGATTACCATGGAAGACAGTCCGGCCAAGGCGGCCCGCTCGAAGAAAGAGAGCTCCATTCACGTTGGCTCGCGAATAGTCGCCTCGGGCGGCGCGCACGCCTTCGTCTCCGCCGGCAACACCGGGGCCTGTATGGCCATCACGAAGATGGTGCAGGGAAAAATTCGCGGCGTGGACCGCCCGGCGCTCTCCGGAGTGTTCCCTAGTTTGAATGGCCGCCCGGTGGTCGTGGTTGACGTGGGCGCGAACGTGGATTGCACCCCCGAAATGCTGGCGCAGTTCGCGGTGATGGGTGAGATTTACTCTCGCGTCGTCTTGCGGACGCCCAACCCGCGGGTCGGCCTCCTTTCCATCGGCGAGGAGGAGCACAAGGGCAATGAATTGACCCGGGCCGCGACGCCGCTCATGAAGGAACTGCCATTCAATTTCATCGGCAACGTGGAGGGCCGCGACATCTACGCCGGCACCGTGGACGTGATCGCCTGCGACGGGTTTGTCGGCAATGTTGCGCTGAAGGTCAGCGAGGGCTTAGCCGATATGATTAAAAATTTACTGCGCGAGTCGCTCGAAGCCACCATCACCCGCAAGCTCGGGTACGCGCTTTCCCGCCATGCCTTTGTGGATTTCCGAAAGAAAGTCGATTACTCGGAGTATGGCGGGGCGGCTCTGCTCGGCATCAAGGGGGTCTGCATTATCTGCCACGGACGCTCGGATGCTAACGCGATCAAGAACGCTATCCGCGTCGCCGCGGATTTTTCCAATGGAAACATCAACTCTCAGATCGAACAGACTCTGCAATAGCAATTTCCTGTTTGGGCTGCGCAACTAAGAGGGAGTTATGCGAACTCTGCTGCTAGCGATTTTTCTGGCCGGGCCGGTATCGGCCGCGAGCCACGTGAACTGGTCGCTCGAATTCACCCCGGCAGAGGCCAAGCCCGGCGCGCCCGTTCTGGCCCGGCTTACCGCACGCATCGATCCGGGATGGCATCTCTACTCGCTCTCCACTCCCCCGCCCCCCACCGCGACCACGATCAATATCGCTCCCAACGAAATCTTCGAGGCGTTGAAGGTCCTGCAGCCTGCCCCCGTCCGGAAGCACGATCCCAACTTTGACGCGGATACCGAAACCTTCACGGGCGACCCGGTTTTTCTGCTTTCCTTTCGCGTGCGGAAAGACGCCGCGAGCGGCCCGGTAACGATCACCGCGAATCCCCGCTACCAGGTCTGCAGCGATACCTCCTGCATTCCCCCCAAGACTCAGCCCGTTACAGCCTCTTTCACCGTCAACCCGGCGGCGGCTCAAGTCTCGGCCGCTATTCCTTCCGGCTACATCGAACCGAAATCCCCGGCCGCTGCCAGGACCGCTTCCAGCGGCGACGATCGTTCCATCGGGGCCTTTCTCCTGATTGCCTTCGGGTTCGGGCTCGCTTCCATCTTTACGCCCTGCGTATTTCCCATGATCCCGATTACGCTTTCGTTCTTCCTCAACAGGGAGAACGCGACGCGCCGGCAGATTGTGGGCCAGGCAGGGCTGTTCTGCCTCGGCATCGTGGTGCTGTTCGCGGGCCTCGGGCTGCTCACGACGACACTGCTCGGCCCATTCGGCGTCGTCCAACTCGGTTCGAACGTTTGGGTCAACGCACTGATTTGCGTCATCTTCACCGTCTTCGGGTTGAGCCTGCTCGGAGCGTTTGAAATCACGATTCCGTCAGCAGTATTGACAAAGCTCGATCGCGCTTCGCAGGGCGGCGGCATCGCGGGTACGCTCCTGATGGGGCTGACCTTCTCGCTTGCGAGCTTCGCCTGCGTCGGTCCGTTTGTGGGAACGCTCCTGGCCGCGTCGGCCACGGGCGGCGGGGCCCGGCCAGCCGTCGGAATGCTCGCGTTCGCCATGGGTCTCGCGGCGCCGTTCTTCCTCCTGGCGCTCTTTCCCGCTTATCTTAAGAAACTGCCCCGCAGCGGAGGATGGCTCGCGCGTGTGAAAGTGGTCATGGGCTTTGTAATCCTCGCGGCCATGCTGAAATACCTCGCGAGCATCGATCAGGTGCTGCAATGGAATTTCTTGACGCGCGAGCGGTTCCTGGCAGCTTGGGTCGTGCTGTTTGCGACCGCGGGACTTTATCTGCTCGGACAGTTGCGCCTCGAAGGAGTCGAGAAGGATGAAAAGCTCGGGCTGGGACGTCTTCTCACCGGCATGGCGTTCATCATTTTCGCTGTCACGTTGATTCCGGGGATGTTCGGCTCGAAGCTGGGCGATCTGGACGCCTACGTTCCCGTGGCGGCCACCGCGGCGGGAGAAACGAATGCCTGGTTGAAGAACGACCTGCCGGGCGCGCTCACTCGGGCCAAGGCCGAAGGCAAACGAGTCCTGGTGAACTTCACCGGATACGCCTGCACGAACTGTCACTGGATGAAGGCCAATATGTTCACGCGTCCGGAGATCGCGGCGCTGCTGAAGAACTTCGTCCTGGTAGATCTTTATACGGACGGCAACGACGCCGCATCTCAAGAGAATCAAAAGCTGGAGGAATCGAAGTTTGGCACGGTCGCGATCCCGTTCTACGTCATTTACGATGCGGACCAACACGTCGCGGCCACTTTCCCGCAGCTCACGCGAAACGCGACCGAGTACGCGGCGTTTCTTACCACGCCAAGTTCGGCCGCTCCGGCGCAGGTGGTAGCGGCGGCAAGCGCCGGCGAGTTCGATTCCCTTCCCATCCAAACGCTCGCGGGCGGCGCTTTCGACCGTTCTACCTTGAAAGGAAAAGTCGTGGTCGCCGATTTCTGGGCCACCTGGTGCGTGCCCTGCCGTCAGGAAATCCCCGAGTTCAACAAACTGCACGAGCGGCTTGCGAAAGACGGTGTCGCGATTGTAGGCGTGTCGCTCGACGAGGACGGCGCGAGCGTGGTGAATCCCTTCCTGAAGCAACATCCCATGACGTATCCGGTCGCCTTGGGCGCGCAATCGATCAACGAAACTCTCAAGATCAGCCAATTGCCGACCACGCTGGTTTACGACCGGTCGGGCAAGCAGGTCGGACGCTTCGAGGGACTCACTAGTCCCGAAAAGATCGAAGCCGCCATTCGCCAGGCGCTGATTTGATAAACTGCCGGGATGCGAAGCGCTTGCATTGCGGCTCTCGTTTCCTCGGCGTGCCTGGCCTACGCGCTGACCCGCCCAGCGGATATTCCGTTCGAGAAACACATGCTCGACTCGGGCCAAAGCGAGTCCGCCGCGGTATGCGACATCGACGGTGACGGCAAGCTGGATATCGTATCCGGCGAGAACTGGTATCAGGCGCCGCGCTGGACGAAGCACCATTTCCGCGACATTCTATTCACCAATAATTACATCGACGACCTGAGCACGCTCGCGCTCGACGTGGATGGCGACGGCCATCCGGACCTGGTGACATCCGGTTGGTTCAGCAAGCGCCTCGCGTGGTGGCGCAACCCGGGTAAGGTGGATGGCAAGTGGGTCGAGACTACGATAGAAACGGGCTTTCCCATCGAGTTTACCTTCCTCGTGGATCTGAAGGGCGACGGAACGGCGGACGATATCCTGCCTCAGTTCGGCGACACCAAAGCTCCGCTTGCCTGGTACGAGCATACGGCCAAGGGCTTCACCAAACACGTGGCGAGCGAGCGCTCGTACGGCCACGGCATCGGCGTAGGCGACGTGAATGGCGACGGCAAACCGGACATTCTGACCCCCGAAGGATGGCTCGAAGCGCCGAGCTGGACCTTTCATCCGGACTGGAAGCTCGGATCGACGGGCCAGATCTTCGTGACGGATGTGAATGGCGATGGACGGCCGGATATCCTGACCTCGATGGCGCATGATTACGGGATTTTTTGGCTGGAGCGCACGGCCGATAATCAATGGAAGCGGCATGAGGTCGACGCGAGCTGGTCGCAGGCGCACTCGATGACGCTGGTGGACTTTCGCAAATCGGGCAACCTCGGAATCTTGACGGGCAAGCGATTCATGGCGCACAACGGGCGCGATCCGGGCGAGCGCGAGCCGCTCGGCATCTATTGGTATGAGCGGCTGCTGAATAAGCAGAATGGCGAAGTGGAATGGGCGCGGCATGTAATCGATTACTCCACGCGCGCGGGCGGCGGCATCCAAACACCAGCGGTGGATATCGATGGCGATGGCGATGTCGATTTCGTCGCACCGGGCAAGAGCGGACTCTTCCTTTTCGAAAACAAGACGCATTAGAAAGCTATGGCAACCAAAACGTACGATGTAGTCGTGATCGGCTCGGGCGCGGGCGGCGGCACGCTTTCCGCGCAACTGGCGCAGGCAGGCGCGGAGGTGCTGGTCCTCGAAGGCGGTCCGCCGGTGAACACGCGAACCGACTTCAACACCCACGCGCTCCCTTATGAATACGCGTCGCGGCATATTCCGGTGATGAAGCCCGGCAAGCCGGGTTACGACAGCGAGCGAAGCCGCGGCCTGGGCGGAAAAACCATGCTGTGGAACGCGGTCGCGCTTCGCATGAGCCAGCGCGACTTCAAGGGCCGCCAGCATGACGGCGCCGGGGAAGACTGGCCGGTCGATTACCAAGATATGGCGCCGTACTACGACCGCATCGAGCGTGAGGTCGGCGTATGCGGGAATCTGGATCACTTGAAGGATCTGCCGGACGGCATCTTTCTTCCGCCCGTGCCGATGAAGTGCACGGACAAGATGATCCAGGCGGGAGGCAAGAAGCTGGGCGTCCCCGTGATTCACGTGCGTAAGTCGACCCTGAGCCGCGCAAGCCGCGGCCGCCCGGCGTGCCACTTCTGCGGCAACTGCATGGCCGGATGCGACGTGGTGGCGAAGTACAACTCTTGGGACGTCCACATGTCTCCCGCGCAGCGGGCCGGCAAGCCGTTGACCACGCAGCCGAACAGCGTGGTCTACGAGATCGCGGTCACCGATGAGAGCAAGGCCGGCGAAGTGCGTTTTCTGCATCGGGAGACGGGCGCGCAGGGCATCGCGCGCGGCCGCATCGTGGTGGTGGCTTGCGCCTGCGCGCAAAGCGTCGCGCTCCTGCTCATGTCGAAGTCGAGCCGCTTTCCGGGTGGTCTCGCCAACAGCAGCGGCGAGCTGGGCCGCAATTTCATTCCGCATATCAACTGCGGTTTCGAAGCGTTTCTCCACGACAAAGTAGGGACGCCTGTGGTCAACGACGAAGGCTTTCTCGATCACGCGTACATTCCCTCCTTTATGCACGACCGCAAGCGCGATTACCCGCGCAGTTTCGGCGTGCAGTTCAATTATCAAAACCGGCGCTCCACCGGTTGGGCCCGCAGCCTTCCCGGCATGGGCAAAGGCTTCAAGCAAACGGTTCGCGATCACTATCCGGCGTATCTGACCTTCACCGGTTACCAGGAACTCCTGCCGAACCGCGAGAGCTACATCGATCTCGACGAGGAGACCAAGGACGAGTTTGGGCTGCCGCGGGCCCGCCGTCATTGGCAGCTCTCCGAGACCGATTGGAAGCTGTTTAACGACATGAAGCGCTGGGGCACGGACATCCTCCACGCCAGCAACGCTACCGTTCACACGGTCAGCGAAAAGCCGACCACGAACCATGAAATTGGAGGCTGCCGCATGGGAACCGACCCGAAGCGGAGCGTTCTCAACGCGTACTGCCAGGCGCACGACGTGTCGAACCTATTCGTGGTCGACGCGAGCGCCTTCCCATCGGCTTCCGAGAAGAATCCGACGCATACCATCATGGCCCTAGCATTGCGCACGGCCGACCACATCGCCGATCGCCTCAAAAGGAGCGAGGTCTAAGTGCCGACTTACTCGACCGACCGCCGCGGACTGCTCAAGATACTGGGCGCAATCGGCGCGACGTGCGCGCACCCGGCGCCCGGTAATGAGCTCTTCGGGCAAACCGACCACGGCCATTCTCCCGCCCCGCCCGCCGTGGACGCTCCCCGCTTTTTCAAAGATCGAGACTACGCGACCATCTCGCGCATCGCCGACCTGATCGTTCCCCGCACGGACACGCCCGGAGCCGTGGATGCGGGCGTACCCGAGTACATCGACCGGGTGATCGCGGCCAACATGGAGCAGCAGGCGCTCGCAGCCGATGGGCTACGCTGGCTCGACGCCGAAGCCGGCGGACGGTTTCTCGATCTGCCCGAAGCCAAGCAACTCGCGATTCTGAGGCCGCTCTGCGACGCGGTGGATAACCGCCAGCTCTCGGCGCGCAACGTCCGGTTTTTTGCGCTGATGAAAAACTTAACCGCCGACGGCTACTTCACCTCGCGCGCGGGTCTGATCGAGCAGCTCGGATACAAGGGCAACACGGTGATGACGGAATTCCCCGACTGCCCCCACGAGCACTAAGTTCTACGCTTCGACCTTCTTGGTATCGGCGTTCCACTTGAGGCGTCGGCCCTGCTTAAGCGACATGTTGGCCATCTGCACGACGAGCGCCGCTTGGAAGGCGATGCGCATGGGCGCGGCCGGCGGCTTGCGGGTCCGCACGCAATCCAGAAAGTTCCGGACGTGGAGATCGGTCGCGTAACCAAATCCTTTCGGTGACTTATCGGAGATAGCGGGTGTATCTTCCGCGCCCTTGAGGAAGACTTTCAGATCTTCCCGGCCAATATCCATGCGAGCCTGGTCGCCGTCGAGTTGATTGAGCTGATCGTTGCGGGTCTTGTACTGCATGGCGGCGTAATTGACGGAAAAGACGCCGATGAAGTCTTCGGGATATTCAGCGATGGCGACCACGGATTCCGGGGTGTCCACACCGGCTTTGTGCACCTTGCCCGCGGATGCATTAACAGCGGTGGGATAGCTCGCGTTCATCAGCAGGTGAACACCGTCAAAGACGTGAGCGCCCTGGTCGGCGACGATGCCGCCCGCGTAATCCGAGTAGAGCCGCCAGTTGCGGAAGCGGTTGGGATCGAATGGGCGCCGGACGGCGGGACCCTGCCACTGCTCCCAATCGAGCTTGCCCTCGAGTTTACTGGCGGGAGGGCCGCCCAGATAGTTGTTAAGCCACCAGGAGCGCACCATGCGAACCGTTCCGAGCTTGCCGGATTGCACGATCTCGCGGCCCTGAAGATATAAGTCGTAGCTGCGCCGCTGCATGCCGACCTGGATAATCTGCTTCGTGTTCCTTTCGGCCTCGACTAACTGAACGCCTTCGTCGGGAGTCTGGCAGAGCGGCTTCTCGATGTAGACGTCCTTGCCTGCGGCGAGGGCATCGAGCACCATCTGAGCGTGCCAGTGTTCAGGCGTGGCGATCAGAACGGCCTGCACGTCCCGATCAGCGAGTAACTGCTTGTAATTGCGATATTGCTTGGGATGATTGCCTGCTATCTTGGAAGCCGTTGAGACGCCGCGTTCCAAGTTAGGCTCGTAGACGTCGCAGATGGCGTCCACGCGGAGAGCGGGGTCTTTCTGGAATACGGTCATCACGAAAGTGCCGCGGCTTCCCGCGCCGATTAAGCCAAGACTGACGGTGTCCGAAGGAGCGGCCTGCGCCGCCATGATTCCGCCGCCGGCCAGGATGAACAGGCGGCGGTTCACAAGGATGCCTCTCGTAGATAGCCGCGCAGCGTTCCGAGGTCGCGCTTCATGGCGGAGAAGACTTCTTCCTGAGGGACCGTGATCTTGGATGCGCCGTCATTCGCGCCGCCCAGCGGGTACTCGAAGTGGATCTGAAGCGGTCCGGAAAAACCGCTTTGTTTGACCATGGAAAAGAACTTCCCGAATTGGACCATGCCCGTTCCCATGGGAACGAACACAGGCTTCCACTTACCGCCGGCGTCCGCAACCCACTTACAATCTTTGACAGCAATTCCGCGCAAGTGGGGCGTGGTGATGCCGAAGCTATCGATCCAGCCGCCGAACCCGCCTTCGATGGTGGCGTGACCGATGTCGTAGTTCACGGAGACCGCATCCGGGTCGAGACCCTGGAGAATGATGTGCAGATCCCAGATCGGCGCTCCGACAAGGCCCACGCCGGAATGGGTGTGGTACATGGCGGTCACGCTGTAGCGCTTGTTGAGATCGGCAAGTTTAGCAGCGCGGGGTTTTAGGGCGTCTAACTGCGGCGCGAGAGGTTTGGCGTAGTCGTACTTGAAACCGCCCCAGCGATAGTAGCGGATGCCCAGCTCACGCATGACGCGGAGGATGTCTTCAGCGTACGGAGTTTCCGTGTCGGCGATGTCGGTCGTGATCATGGGCGTGAGCAGCCCATGCTGGTGCATAATGCCGGCGAGTTTCGGAAGGTCCCGCGCGACGTTTTCGGGCGGCACATGGCCGTCTTTCCGAACGGTGAGATCGATGCCGTCGAACCCAATTTCAGCGGCAGCCTTGGCTAGCGCTTCTCCCTGCAGAAACTGCAGGTGCTTGGAAAAGATCGAAACCTTGAGTCCGGGCGCACTAGCCGCGGAGGCGGCGGCCAGTCCGGCTGCCGCGCTGAGAATAGTTCGACGGGTAAGAGGGGAGTCTTGGGGCATAAGAATCAAAAGCGAATTTTGAGGGCCAACTGGATCACGCGCGCGGCATTCAATGTGGAGCTAACCTGCCCGCCGGATGAGTTATTGATCGCCGCGGATGGCGCGGCGAAAGTCGGGTGATTGATGATGTTGAACATTTCGGCCCGAAACTCGAGCGAGCGGGTTTCGGCGATGGGGAAATTCTTAATTACCGTAAAGTCGAACTGCTTCAGGCCATCCGCGCGCAGTATGTTCCGGCCGCTATTTCCGTAAGTGTACGTCGCGGGGACGACAAACGCGTTAGAGCCGGCAGGATCGAGCGCCAGGCAATTGGCATTGGAGGAGGTGTAAAACCAGCAGGCTGGGCTCCCGACGATGTGCGGCGTTCCAGTGACCAGCGGGCGCTGGCTGCCTACGCCCGTATTGGCGACGTCCCCGTTAATGGTCGGCGTGAAGGGGAGGCCGGAGCGGAGCGTCAGGATGCCGGCGAACTCCCACCCGCCCGCAAGGCGGTCGAGAAGCGCAGGGGCGCTGTTCAGAAAGCGCTTTCCGCGGCCGAAAGGAAGCTGGTAATCGAAGCTGCCTGTAAACGTGTCGGGCAGATCGTAGTCGCACACCGCCTTGTTGAATCTCTGAAAGTAATTGGTGATTCCGCTGCCGCTATCGATGCACTTGGACCGGACGTAGGTAACCAGTGTAGTGAGATCGTGCCAATTGCGCGACTCGATTTTCGCTTGAAAAGACTGGTAACTGGCGAAGCCTTCGAAAGTGCCGTAGACGATGGTTCCCCATTGGCTATAGGGCCGGCGCGTTTGGATCGACCCGGGACCGGGCGCCGGGTCGTTAATATTTGGCTGCGTCTGCAGGTGTGAAGTTTTGTTTCCTACATATGCCACTTCGGCGGATGTGCCGGACGTGATCTGGCGCTGGACCGAAAGGTTCCACTCCTGGACGTCGATAGTGTGGAAGCTCAGAGCTCCCGAATCGACATTGGGTGTGGCGCATGACAGCGCGGCGAAGCCGAAGGCGCAAGGCTGTCCCGGGGTGGGGTTGGGCGCTACGTTCGGCTGGCCCAGGAAGAAATCGGCCCAGGTCCGTGTCGGCTTGAGCGGGGGACGGTCGTTGAACACCGTGGTGGAGGCGACGAAGGGAACGGTCGCCACGAAGTTGTTGATGTTATTGGCGTCCGGGAACTGGTAGAAGATGCCGTAACCGGCCCGAATCACGGTCCGGTCGCTGCCGCGGGGCCGCCAGGCGACGCCGAATCGCGGGGCGATATCGGACTCATGCGGTTGAATGGAGCTCGGGCGTCCCAGGATGTTGGTGTACACGATACGATCGCTGAACAGCGGCAGCAGGGTGGATGTCAGCGGCTGCACCGCGGGGTCGATCGAAGAAGGAATGATCAACTTACCGTTCGTCGGGTCGAATGCGCTTTTTTGCCCGCGGATCCCATTATAGAAACCGTTCCATTCGTAGCGAAGGCCGGCGTTAATCGTAAGAGTGTTTGTTACTCGGAAGCTGTCCTGTACATACGAGCTGAAGAAGGAATCGTAATCACCATTTAACTGTTTGAAGTAATCGCGAGTGACCGAGTCAGGATAGCCAAGAAGGAAATCGGCAAAGGAGTTTCCCGAGTAAGTGCCAACGAAATTGAAGATGCCTACGGAGCTCGAGCCGTTGACGAAGCCCGCCGTCTCGTGAACCAGCTCGCCGCCGAACTTGATGCTGTGCCGGCCGCTTGAATAGCTTCCATTGGCGGCGTACTGCCAGTTTCGATGACGGTTGGATTTGGGGCGCTGGTCGAAGGGCGAGCCGTTGTAAGTGGCGTACCCGGTCAGAGTGATTTCCGGGAAGCTGTAGATCGAAGTGGTGTCGTCGAAACCCTTCACCCCGGCTTGCTGGTTGAAATTCGTGCCGCCGACCGTGGGACCGAACAGGAAGTAACTGCGGTAATAAGAGATGCGGGCATCCATGAGCCAGCGCGGGCTGAACACGTGGGTAAGCGAGACTGTGGCGTTGTGGCCCTGGCTGAAGAGCGGAAAGGTCCCGAGCGTGGTGAACGGGTTGGGATCGCTCTCCTCGTTATTGTTGATCGAGTAGCGGCCCATCAACTGCGTGGAAGGCGAGAGCACCTGGTCGATGCGAAGATCGCCTCGAACTAAATGTTGCAGCAGATTGTTGGTGAGCGCGGAGTAATTGGTTCCGCCGACGATCGAGTTGGCCTGGGGCAAATAAGGAAGAAAGAACTTGGCCTGCGGCGAGATCTGGCTGGCTGGGATGACATTGCCGGGATAAGCGAGGCCGGTCAGCGGGTCTTTGATGGAGGCGGGCTTGGCGCCCGCAAGGAGCTGGGAGAAGTCTCCGTTACGAAACGCGTTGCTCGGGACGACGTTGTTGAAGTCAACTCCTTGGAGCAGGCCCGTTCGCTCCCAATCGGCGAAGAAGAAGGTCCGGTTGCGAACGATGGGTCCGCCAACGGTAAATCCGTATTGGTTTCGGCGCAGCGGTTCGTTTTGCAGCGTCGAGTTAGAAGGCGGAATGTAGAAAAAGTTACGCGCGTCGAAAGCGGAGTTGCGAAGAAACTCAAAGCCGGTCCCGTGGAACGAGTTGGAGCCGCTCTTCATGGTGACATTCACCATGTTCGGAGTGTGTCCATACTCGGCGGGCATGTTGGCGCCCTCGACTTTAAACTCCTGGAGGGCGTCCACGTTGGGCTGGATCATGGTGCCGCCGATCTGCATTTCCGTGATGAAAGCGCCATCGAGGGACCATCCCGTCGCGTTCTGCTGGCCTCCGTTGATGTTGACAGCAACAACGGAGGCGCGAATGCTACTGCCGCCCGTGCGCGTGCCCTGGCCGCCCGGGTTGTACGTGGCTCCGGGAGTAAGACTGGTGAGCTGCCAGAAGCTGCGGCCATTCAGCGGCATGTGTTCCACGGCCGCGGTATTGACGACCTGGCCGACGGAGGCCGTGGCGGCGTCGATTATGGGCGCGATGGCCGTAACCGTGAGGCTCTGCTCGACCTGGCCCACCTCGAGCTTGGCGTTGATCTGGGCGCGCTGGGCGACCAGCAGTTCGACGTCCGGCGCGATGAAGGAGCGAAAGCCGGTCATGGTGACGGTCAGGGTGTAGTGCGCGGCGGGAAGATCGGGGACAACAAACTCGCCGTTGCTGTCGGTGATGGCGCGGCGGGCGAGGAGGGTCGCATGATTCTTGGCCTCGACCGCGGCGCCCGCGATGGCAGAGCCGGAGGGGTCGGTTACCGTGCCGGTGAGGGTAGCGTTGGAAATTTGCGCGGCGAGATTGGCGGCGAAAGAGGTTAGACCGAAAGCGACAGAGAAGACGCGAAACATGGGACCTGCTCCTGAAACCGCAACGCCAGTTTTGTTAGGAAGGCTACCACCGCGCGGGAAGCGTTCGCAAGCGGCGCGGGCGCCCTCCCCCGTGAAGAATTTCCCTTTGCCCATCGGTTGCGGGACTGTTGCCTATCCAAACAATGAACGAGTTGCGAGCGGTGTCGGTTACCGAGGTGGCGAGTGCGATGCATCTCCGTAATGAGGGTAGCAGCCTTGGACCGCGAGGCCACGAGAGGAAACGGCTAAGTGATTGAGCGCGTAACCAATTTAGGCCGGAGCGCAGCGGGACTGCCGGATCCCACGGGAGTAGAGTTTCGAATTGCCCTCTCCTAAGTTGACATCACACTGTCACAAAACACCGCTATATTGTCACAGGCCGACCATCCATATTCAGACAATGATCCACCGATTCGTGTCACGTACCGTTTTCCGTTTTCTTAACGTTGTCGCCGCTTGCGTACTGGTAGCCACTCTGAGCCTGGCCGCCGATTCCGGTCTGTTTCTCGGGAGCAAGACACCCTACTCACCACAGCAAGATCCGTCTACTTATGAACCGCCGCCCGCCGGCTATTCACCGGTATTCACGCAGATTGTCGCCCGCCATGGCTCGCGGGGGTTGTCCAGTCCCTCCAACGATTTGGCCGTTTATAACATGTGGCAGCAGGCGCAGGCTGGTGGCGGACTTACCAAGCTTGGCGCCCGGCTAGGCGACGACTTGCTGCGCGTCATCCGAGCCAACGCCCTGCTCGGCTACGGCGTAACAGGAATCACGGCGCCTGGTTATGGCAACTTGACGCAAACAGGAATCGCCGAGCACACGCAACTGGCGCAACGACTGGCCTTTCGCGTTATGCCTCTGCTGTCCGATGCCCAGACCGCGTCACGGCAGGTGATCGTGTCAACCTCAGGCGTGAACCGCGCAATTGACAGCGCAAACTTCTTCGTTACTTCTTTGGCCAATGCGGTTCCCGGGTTGGCGCCGCTTATCGTAAATAGCGATCCGTTAGTAAGCTATCCCACAAACAAGCCCGTCCCACAACCGGCAGGCGTCAATCGCTTCCAGCTCTACTTCCACAAATTGGCAGCAAAAACCGATCTGCCCGCGCCCGCCGATGCCTATTACCCCGTTTACCAGTCAAGCCTGGCGTATCAGAACTATCTTGCGGGCGACCCCACGATGCTGAGCAAGGTCAACAGCGTCCTCTACAGCGCCCCGTCCCATGCGACGGCCCGCGCTGTATTGGAAACTGTCTTCACTGAGGCCTTCGTGGATGCGCTCGACGCCGGCACTACCAGCTATGGCAATACCGGGACGTTTACCTTTACCTCCGGCGATGGAAGCTTCACAGCGTCCATTGTGGGAGATGGCTCGACGAAGTTAAGCAATGTCGTGGACGCGGCTAACTCGCTGTATGCCGTTTATTCCATCATTCCCGCCATGGTTCATGAAGTCCCGGTCAATCTCGCCAAATACTTTCCCGTTGATCAGTTGCCCCTTCTGGGCTACCTTTCCGATGTCCAGGACTTCTATCAGAAAGGACCCGGGATTGCTGAAGCTGCACCGATCACTTATCAGATGAGTCAGGCGTTGCTTGACGACTTCTTTCACGAGAGCGACGCCATTGCCACGGGGAATCTGGCCCACGCCGCTAAGCTGCGGTTCACGCACGCTGAGATTATTATCCCGTTCGCTGCACGGCTCGGGCTTCCCAACGCTAGTACCGCAGTCCCGGCGGCAGAGACCTACACGTACGACAACAATCCGTGGCGTGGCGAGGAAATTGCGCCGCTCGCGGGCAATGTGCAGTGGGATCTTTACACTAACGGCGTAACTTTATTAGTGAAGATGTACTACAACGAAAAAGAGATCGACTTTCGACCTGCCTGTGAACCGGCTCGTTTTCTGCCCGGTACTCAGAGCCACTATTACCTATACAGCGGGCTGAAGTCATGCTACGGGTATCGATGAAGGGAAGTTTTGCTCCCTTGCGGTCACGGCTCAGTAAGCTGTCGTAAACATCCGCACCCGATGATTAGCCGCGCGCGTAAGCAACTACCATGAAACGCACTGTCTTGTTACTCCTTGCGGCTCTGGCACTTTCCGGAGCCACACAGGCCGCCCCGATCAATCTGGTGACCAACGGCAGCTTCGAACAGGGCGCCGGGGGAATCGGCAGCTTTACTGGATGGCTCACCGCGCTTGGAGATGCCGCGACCTTCGTCGACAGCAGCGGGCAGACCGGGATACACACGGGCCAGGCGAGCGATGGCTTGTGGTCCGCTTACTTTGGCTCGACGGCTGGCAGCGGCGGCTCATCCATTTCGCAGGCCTTGGCAACCAGCGTGAACCAGACTTACCTGCTGTCCTTTGACGTGGCGAATGACAATGGCGGATTGCCTCCGAGCAACGGGTTTCTGGCGTCGGTAGCCGGACACCCATTGTTCTCGGCCGGCAACCTCCTTGCGCAAGACTATATTCGTGAGCAAGTCTTGTTTACTGCGTCGAGCAGCGGAACCCAGCTGACATTTTCGGCTTACAACGATGGAGGTTATCTGCAGCTCGACAACGTGACAGTAACCGCCGTGCCCGAGCCTTCGAGTGTTGTCCTCCTGCTGATCGGGGTGGTCGCGTTTGCCATTGCCGTGGCGCGTTCCTGAAACCCAGACCCGGCACTTGAGAATGCTTGCGACTACTGCAATAGCAGTGTGCGGTAGTCTCGATCTGGTATAACTGTTACACTCGGGTGCGCTTTCGGTTCGACAGATCGAAAAGCCGGATCGTAAAGCAGAAACACGGCCCTGAGTTTGAACGAAGCACAAGAGATCTTCGACCAGGTATATCTGGTCGATCAGAGGAATGATGGTCCGGAACAGTTTCGCGCGATCGGCTGGTGCGGCGGGCGGTTATGTTCTGTGGTTTTTGAGATTAGGCACGATGCCCGAGGGGAATCCTATCCTCTGATCACGGCTTGGAAGGCGAGTGATGAGGAGGACCAAAGCTATTCCGAGAACGTCGAAGATAAGAATTTCGGCCGATGCAATTGCCGACAAAGCATCGCGCGGCAAGGATGTTGCCGCTTACTTCATGAACGGGTTTACCGTAGTTAGGCCCATTCACCGTGTGAATGTCGATCTGACCCAGGGCATGCTCAGGGAACGTGACCGACGAGCGGCATGGCAAC
>JAVHMZ010510133.1:0-16236 GCA_034782995.1 Amazona versicolor
TGATGAGCCGCGACTGCAAGGGAGCGGTTTTTAAAGTTTCCGACAAACTTCGGAGATTACTTTCAACTGGGCAATCCCACAACTCTCAATCTACGACCAGCAAATCTCTCCCTCTACATCCTCCACAACCACCACTTCATACTTCTCGATCATAGGCATTAAAACGCTCTCGAGCTCATTCTTCCAAAGCTCCCCCTCGTAGAACTTCGCCTTCATAAGTTCGCGCGAAGCAAGATCCGGAAACCCTCGCATAAAGAAGAAACTGTCGGGATCTTCGACAGAGAGAAACGGCCCAACGATGCGCATCCCGATCTTCGCGTGCGCGGGCACGGACTTAGCGCGAAAGATCTCAATGAATTTCGCACGGCAGCCTGGCTTCAACCAGTAAGTCCGCATCTCCACGATCATCGCTCGCCCCTAACGTCCGCTTCCGGCCGTCATGCTATAAACTCATACCGCATGCTACCGCACGATTCCGCGAAGCGCCCGGTCTTCTATGGTTGGTGGGTGACACTCGGCGCGTTTCTAACATTTGGAATCGCCGTCGGAATCCCCTACTACAACACGCCGTTCTTTTACGACTACTACGAAACGGCATTTCATTGGCAACGCCATAACATCACGCTAGGCTTTCCCCTGGCCGCGCTGCTCACATTGTGGCTAGGTCCGGTGGTCGTGCCGCGCTTTCCTCCACGGAACCTAGTCCTCGCCGGAACCGCGCTCACCTTCCTCGCCTTCCTCGGGTTCAGCCGCATGAACGGCTCGCTTCTCCTTTATTACGGACTCTGGCTTCTCTACACCGCTGGTTACATTCTGTCCGGCCCGATTCCACATCAGATCATCGTGTCTCATTGGTTTCGCCGGAAACGCGGTACCGCGATGGGTCTGGCCTACGTCGGAGTCGGGCTTTTGGGCGCAGCTTTCTCCTGGGCGGTGAAACCGCTTGCGGAAAGATGGGGCTTCCGCGGCGCGCTCTTCGCGATCGGCGCAACGATGTTTCTGGCATGGCCGATTGCTCTCACGCTCCTGCGTAACCGGCCTTCGGAGATGGGACTTCTCCCGGACGGTGATTCTGTCCCACCGAGCGACCAATCCGCGCCCCCACACTCGTTCGGCTTCCTGCTTCGCCAACAATCCTTCTGGCTACTTCTGCTGGGAAGCTTCTGTTCCATTGGCGCGATCGGCGCAATCAATCAGCACATGAAATTGGTTTTCAAAGACGCGGGCTTCACGAATCAATTAGTCTTAAACGCCACCTGGCGAACCGCGTCAATTGTGATCCTTATATCGAGCGTCGCCGGACGCCTCCTCATCGGATATCTTGCCGATAAGCTCCCGATGAAACATGTCATGACCGCGACTTACTTCGTCGTGGCAGCCACTATTCCCATGCTGCTCATGGTGCACCCGGCCGATTCACCGGTTCCGTTCGCGCTCGTTTTTGGTTTCGCGATGGGAGCGGACTATATGCTGATTCCTCTCATGGCCGCGCGTCAGTTCGGCGTGAACTCGCTTGCCCGCGCCATGGCCGTTATTCTTCCGGTAAACACCATCGGACAGACTTGGGCGCCCGAAGCGGTGTCGCTGTTGCGTGAACGTTTCGGCAGCTACGGCTTCGCACTCAACGCAACCCTCGTGCTAGCCATCGCAGGAGCAATCGCGATCGCCTGCCTTCCTCAACAACGCCGCTGGGAAGACCCGATTATCAACGAAGCCGCCGGCGCCAGAGTCGCTTAGCGTCCATTCCCGTCAACCCCCTTCGCTACACTCGATCCATGGCGGCCCAATTCCTTCCGGCCGATAACCACGTTTCCGAAGTCCTCCAGCACGGGGAGATTCGCGACGCGCTCACCTGGCTAACGCGCGACAAGCAGTGGATCACCGAAGTTCAGCTCGAGCTGTGCCGGATCCCCGCCCCGACGTTTCTCGAGCAAAAGCGGGCCGAATTTCTGATGGGCCAATTTCGCGCATTCGGCTGCGACGCGCGGATCGATCGCGCCGGAAATGTGATCGCTTTTTCCAGTTACCGCTCCGGCGCGCGCCCGCTAGTCGCGATCACGGCGCACCTCGATACCGTGCTCGCTCCTCGCCTCAAGGACGATATCTCGATCAAAGGCGGCAAACTGCACGGTCCGGGAGTTTCCGACAACGGCGCGGGACTGGCTGCCCTGCTGGCGCTCGCGCGCGCTATGGAAATCCACCCGCTTCCCCCAAATCGCGTCGCTGATCTCGTCTTCATCGCCAATGTCGGCGAGGAGGGCGAAGGCAACCTCAGCGGCATGCGGTATCTGTGCACCCAGTCCCCACTCGCGCAGCAGATCGCCGCCTTTGTCGTGGTCGACGGCGCCGGCACAGATCACATCACGGTGCGTGGACTCGGCAGCCGCCGGTTCGATCTGGTGTTTACCGGTTGTGGCGGCCACAGTTGGAGCGATTTTGGCGTAGGAAATCCGCTGCATGCCCTGGCGCGCGCGGTTTCGCTTTTTAGTGACACCAGACTCCCTGGCGCTCCACGCTCTTCCATCAACGTAGGAGTTATCGAAGGTGGCGCGAGCGTAAACTCCATTCCCAGCGAAGCTCACGCCAAAATCGACATCCGTTCCGAAAGCAACGAAACAATGGACGAACTCGTCGAAGCGTTACACGAGGTGGTCGAACGCGCGCAGGACATCGAAAACCAACGCGCCGCAGCCGGCAAAGTTTGCGCTCAGCTCAAAGAAACCGGCTCCCGCCCCGCCGCCTGTCTGCCGGACGACGCACCCATTCTCGCTTACGCACGCGCGGTCGATGCCCATCTCGGGATTCGCGCTCACCTCGAGTGTTCTTCCACAGACGCAAACGTGCCGCTCTCGCTCCATCTGCCGGCGATCTCCATTGGCGCCGGCGGTCAGGGCGGCGGCGCCCACACGCCGCGGGAATGGTTTAATCCGGACGGCCGTGATCTCGGGCTCAAGCGCATTCTTCTCACCGCGTTTTTGCTCACGCGCTTTGGGGCGGAGTAAACGCGGGTTGCAAACCGGAAATTCGGGAACATGGAAGGCGGATCTTGCCCTTCTCGGAAACACGCTGATCTGGGGCGCCACTTTTGTTCTTGTAAAAGAATCACTACGCGATATCTCGCCGATGCTCTATCTGGCGTTGCGATTTTTGATCGCTGGATGCGCTCTGCTATTGCTCTACCGGAGCCGGCTACGCAGAAGAGCGATCCTGCCTGGCGCTATCGCGGGGGTGTTTCTGTTTCTCGGCTACCTGTTCCAAACTACCGGGCTTCAATTCACCACCCCCTCGAGATCCGCCTTCTACACCAGCCTCTCGATTCCGATGGTGCCGCTGCTGTCGGCTTTGGTTTACCGGAAAGCTCCCCGGCCAATCGAACTCTTCGGGGTCGCGATCGCGACTGCCGGCATGCTCCTCCTCACAACGCAAGGAACTCGAATCGTATGGGATCGCGGCAGTCTGTTGAGCTTTCTTTGCGCCGTCGCATTTGCCGGGCACATCGTCGCGGTCGGCTATTTCGCTGAACGCGCTAATTTCGAAACGGTAGCGGTGGTCCAGGTCATCACTGCCGCCGTTTTGGCAATACTTGCTTGTCCCTTGTTTGAAACGGCGCGGCTACGATGGACGTCCACAGTCGTGATCGCGATCTTAGTGACCTCGCTTTTCGCCACTGCGCTTGCTTTCACGGTTCAAGCATGGGCGCAACAGCACACCACCGCAACCCGCACCGCGCTTCTGTACACTCTCGAACCCATCTGGGCGTGGTTAACGAGCTGGCTCCTGACCGGAGAAAAGCTGCCTATTCCCGCTGCGTTAGGAGGTGCTCTCATCTTAGCGGGAGTTCTGCTCGTTGAACTGAAACGCGAGAGCGTTGTGACTCATCCTACTGTTCGAGCGGTTAGTCCGGAAGTATAATAAAGCATTAAGCGGGCATTCTGCACGCGGGAGTAAAAGTCTGATCTCATGAGTCGCCTCGATTCTCTGCGAAAACAAAAATTTCTCACCTTCACTGTTGTGGTGCTAACGCTATCGGTGGGCGTCCTGATTGGAACGCTGCTGAATACCGGCGTGAAGGCAGCCAAGGACTCTACCGCCCCCGGCGCTTCACCGCTCCAGGTCCCGCCGGCTGCCCAACTCCAGAACGCTTTTTCCTCTATCGCAAAAACCCTTGAGCCTTCGGTGGTCAATATCTCCTCTGAGTACATCCAGAAAGCCACCGTCCGGACTCCGAATCGAAACCGTCGGCCGCAAGGAGGACAGGGCCAGGACGACGATCAGGGAAGCATGGAGGACTTTTTCCGCCGGTTTTTCAATGGCCCGATGGGGCCCCAAAACCCGGATCAAATGCCCCGAGGCGCGAGTCTCGGATCGGGTTTCGTAGTCGATCATAACGGTTATATCCTCACCAACAATCACGTGATTGAACGAGCCAACCGGATTCGCGTGAAGTTCAATGGCGACCCCACCGAGTACGATGCCAAGGTCATCGGCGCAGATTGGCGTACGGATCTGGCCGTGATTAAAATCGAGCGTTCGAACCTCAGCCCGGCCAAGATCGGCAATTCGGATGCGATCCAGGTGGGCGACTGGGCAATCGCTATCGGCTCGCCATTCGGGTTTCAGGAAAGCGTCACTGCCGGAATCATCAGCGCCAAATCCCGCGACATTCCCGGCGAGGTCACCAGCAGCTTCCAGCATTTCTTGCAGACCGACGCCGCGATCAACCCCGGCAATAGTGGCGGTCCGCTGCTGAATATCAACGGCGAAGTGATCGGCATCAACACCCAGATTGCCAGCCGCACGGGCGGATACATGGGGATTGGATTCGCCATGCCGATCAACACCGCCGTGAATGTATACAACCAGATCATCAAAACCGGAAAGGTGACACGCGGCTCGATCGGGATTTCGTTTAACGGCAACGAAAGTCAGGTTCTCTTGAAAGCTTATGGCGGCAAGCAAGGTGTGTTCGTTCAGCGGGTCGAGCCCGGCGGTCCGGCAGAAAAGGCCGGCTTGCATGGCGAAGACATAATCACTGCTGTTAACGGCCAGCGCATCTTGAAGGGCGGCGATTTGATCGACGTAGTTTCCAGCACTCCGGTGGGCAATTCGGTAACAGTCGATTACCTCCGCGAAGGTCAGCCGCACTCAGCGAAGATTACCGTTGCCGATCGCGACAAGCTGTTTCCCAATGAACCCGGCACGCCGCAATCCGAAAATGACAACAACTCGGATAACGACGAAGCGACGCAGGCGCGCTTTGGCATCTCGATCCAAAACATGGGCGACCGGCTAAAGGACAATCTCGGCGTGAAAGAGAACGGCGTGGTCGTGCAGAACGTGGAGCCCGGCTCGTTTGGCGAGGATCTGCAACTCGCGCAGGGCGACGTGATCACCGCCATCAATCGGCGGCCGATTTCGAACGTCGACGAACTGAAGCACATCCAGAGCACGCTACATACTGGCGACGCAGTCGCTATGCGCGTTCTCCGGGATACGGGAAACCAGCAGAAACATAACTGGCAGACAATCTATCTGGCGGGAACGGTTCCAGCTTCAGCCCAATAACGTGGACGTACCAGCGAAAAGTCGAGGGGCGCGAACGGGCGCCCCTTTTTTTGTTTTCCGGACTGTCTTACTAATGACTCTCGTTGGAGTAATGTTCTCGACGCAGGCGGCTACGCCACGCCGCACTCGCCGGGCGCGAAAGGCGACTTCCGCTTCCCGGATCGCGCATCACACCTACCAAACCCAACCCACGCCGGAACGCTTTAAAGAAATCCAAACCGCCTTGGCGTCAAAGGGTTTTTTCCAGGCAACTCCAGATGGCGTGTGGAGTGCCGAGTCTCAAGACGCACTGCGCCGCTTTCAGGCTAGTCAAAAGCTGGAAGAGACCGGAAAGATCAATTCGCTGTCGCTAATTGCTCTCGGTCTAGGATCGCCGGTCGCATCGAAAACAGTCTCTGCTTCCGCAGTGGAGTCAGTCCAAACAAAGTAAATACGTTCGAACAGGATGACAAACAGTAACTTCCTACGCAACTTCGTACCCAAAGACTTATTATCCTCCGACAGGATGAGCCGCGACCGCAAGGGAGCGGTTGTAACTCTCTCCCGATTAGCCATAATCCTCGCCTGGATTACCGCTTCCGCCCAAGCCCAGAACCTGAAAGAATTCGAAAAGAACGTAACCGAATGGAACCTGGAAAACGGCCTTCACTTCATCGTTGTGGAACGCCATCAAGCCCCTGTTGTTTCTTTTCACACTTACGTCAATGCAGGCGCAGTTGACGACCCCCAGGATAAGACCGGTCTCGCCCACATGTTTGAACACATGGCGTTCAAAGGAACCGCCGAGATCGGAAGTAAAAATTGGGCCGAAGAAAAAATCGCCATCGCCGACATCGAGCGCCGCTACGATGCGCTCGAGGCTGAGCGGAATAAAGGTCCTGTCGCCGATCCTCAAACGCTGAAACAGCTCGAAACGGATTTAAGGGCCGCGATCGAGAGTGCGGCCTCCTACGCCGATACGAATCTTTACCCGCGAATCATCGAGGAAAACGGCGGTGCTGGACTCAACGCGTCTACCTCCGAAGATTCGACCGATTTCTTCTACAGCCTGCCGTCGAACCGCGCCGAGCTGTGGTTCCTCTTAGAGTCACAACGCTTTCGTGAGCCGGTTTACCGCGAATTTTACAAAGAGCGCGATGTGGTCCGTGAGGAACGGCGTATGCGCGTCGAATCCGATCCACAGGGCAAACTGATGGAGTTACTCTTCGCCACGGCAATATCGGCCCACCCGTACCGGCGTCCTGCCGGCGGATGGCCAAGCGACATCGATAATCTCCGCGTCAAAGACGCCGAAGCATTCTTCCGTACTTACTACGCTCCGTCTAACATCACGATTGCAATCGTGGGTGATGTCGATACCGCCGCCATCCGCGCGCTCGCCCAAAAGTATTTCGGACCAATCCAGAGGCGGCCTCTTCCCCCGCGACCTACTACGGAGGATCCTTCCCAGGACGGTCCAAAGCTAGCGGTTGCCGATTCTCCCGCGCAACCTATCGAAGTGGTCGCGTACAAACGCCCGAGTCAGTACGACAAAGACGACGTTGTATTTGACGTCGTTGGAAGCATTCTTTCAGGCGGCCGGACCGGCATTCTGTACAAAACTCTCGTTCGCGATCAGCGTATTGCACTCGCGGCAGGCGCAGCGCCTTCGATTCCCGGAGCGAGATATCCCAACCTCTTTATGTTTTTTCTTGTTCCCTCGATGGGAAAAACGATTTCCGAGAATGAAAAGACCCTTAACACTGTCCTCGATCAATTGCGCAATCAACCCGTCGATTCCACAATTCTTACCCGCGTCAAAACCAAAGCGCGAGCGGATGTGATCCGCCAACTAGACAGCAACGCCGGACTAGCTCAGTTACTCGCTTCTTACCATGCGCAATTCGGTGATTGGCGTAAATTGTTCACGTATGTCGACGAGATCAACAAAGTCACCGTTCAAGACGTACAGCGAGTAGCTCAAACCTACTTCACCGAAAAAACAAAAACCGTCGCCTATCTGAAAGCCGCACCCGCGGCCGGAGGCACCCAATGAAAGCCTTCTTCGCTGTTGCACTGTCCCTAACGTTTCTCGATGCCCGGTTGCCGGCTCAAAATCCCAAACCAGCGAATCCGGTCGCAAGCTCCCATCGAGCGGCGCAGCTTTGGAAGGAGTTGAAGTACGCTCCTTTAAAGGCGCTGACATTCCCGAACGTTGACGAATTTACTTTGCCCAACGGAATGCGGGTGCTGCTGCTCGAAGACCACCAACTGCCGCTTGTCCGCGGTTTCGGACTAATTCGCACGGGTAATCTGTTTGACCCCGCTGATCGCGTGGGCCTCGCCTCGGTAACTGGTGACGTCCTGCGGAGCGGCGGCACACAATCGAAGACCGGAGACCAGATTGACGAGGATCTGGAGAACGTCGCCGCTTCCATCGAAACGGGGATCGGCGAGACGTCCGGAACCGTTTCTTTTTCGTGCCTCAAAGAAAGCAGCGCGCAAGTCATGTCACTTTTCAAAGACATCCTTACGCGTCCCGAGTTCCGTGAAGACAAGATCGAACTCACTAAGCAACAAATCATGAGTATGATCTCGCGGCGGAACGATGACGCCGGCGAGATTGCCCAACGCGAGTTTCTCGAAACCCTATATGGCCGCAACAACTCTTACGGCTGGCGCATTGAATACGCCACTGTTTCGCGCATCAAGCGCCAAGACGTGCAGGAATTCTACAAGCGTTATTTCTTCCCGGCCAACATGCTACTCGCGGTCCAAGGCGACTTCTCAACTGCGCAAATGAAAACAGATTTGACGCAATTGTTCTCGGACTGGAACGTTCAGCAGCCCCCCGTGCCTCCGTTTCCCGTGGTTTCCTTTCACTACGATCCCGGCACATATCTTGCCGTGAAAGAGGACGTGACCCAAACCACATTCATGATCGGTCAAGCCGGCGGAGAACGCCGCAGCCCGGACTATCCTGCGCTCGAGGTGATGTCAAGCATTCTCGGCGGCGGTTTCAACAGCCGATTATTCAGGCGGATTCGAACTCAGCTTGGCTATGTCTATGATGTTGGCGCAAACTGGTCCGCAAATTATGATCATCCCGGATATTTCGTCGTCAGTGGAAGCACTAAGTCCGCATCGACGGTTCCAGCCATCAAAGCCGCACGAGAAGAGATCGATCGAATCCGGAAAGACCTTGTTTCAGAAGAGGAGCTTGAAAGCGCGAAAGAAACTGTTCTGAATAGCTTTGTGTTTGCATTCGACACGCCGGCCAAGACAATCAACCGTCTCGCAATCTACTACTATTTCGGATACCCTAAGGATTTCATCTTCAAGTATCAAAATGCCATCAAAGCACTCACGCGCCAGGATATCTTGCGGGTTGCTCAAAAGTATATAGATCCGAACCAGTTCATTTCCATCGCCGTCGGAAATCCCAAAGATTTCGGACAGTCGCTCACCGATCTTGGCTCCGCCGTCAAACCACTAGACCTCACAATCCCGGCCATGACCGGGAACGGTGCGA
The DNA here is from genome assembly GCA_034782995.1 of Amazona versicolor. NCBI lineage: Eukaryota > Metazoa > Chordata > Aves > Psittaciformes > Psittacidae > Amazona > Amazona versicolor. The sequence continues at coordinate 9,077 of JAVHMZ010510133.1, forward strand.
CGCCGCAATCCGGCCAGACCTCCATTAAATGACCCGCCGTACATTCGCTTCCGGGCTTCTGTTTAGCGCGGCGGCTGTCTCCCAAACGCAAACCACCGCCCAGAAACGCGGCCGTGATCTGGTGGATCAGTGCGTAGCGGCGTTAGGTGGTCCAGCGTTCCTGAACATGCAAGACCGTCTGGAATCCGGGCGTGCTTACTCTTTTTATCGGGAGCGGCTTTCCGGTTTATCCGTCGCGCGACTCTACACCCGCTATCCGCAAGCGCCCCAACCGACTCCGCCTAGCTATCTTGGAATCTTCGAGCGCCAATCGTTCGGCAAAAAACAGGACGATGCGGTGCTATATACGAGCGACGGCGGTTTCGAGCTGACGTTCCGCGGCGTCAGGCCGCTTCCCGACGCGAATGTCACCAGGCATCAGGACTCGACGCTGACCAATATTCTGTATATCCTCCGGCAGCGCATGCGCGAGCCCGGCTTAAGTTTCGAATATCGAGGCATGGAGGTCCTTGAAAACCAGCGCGTGGAAGCGATTGACGTGTTCGACTCGGCCAACCGTCAGGTCACCGTGTATCTCGGAGCGCAGACAAAGTTACCCGTAATGCAGCGCTACTCACGTCTCGATCCCACTTACAAGGAAAGGATTGAAGAAATTGCACGCTTCTCAAAGTATCGCGATGCCGGAGGAGGCGTTATGTGGCCTCTTGATTTTCAGCGCGAACGCGACGGCGAGAAGGTGTATCAGATGTTCTCGGATACGGTGTCAATCGGAAACCATTTCGACGATAACGTGTTCGCGCTTCCCCGAGACATGAAGATGCTTAGGAAAGAGAATTTCTGATGTCCTTGAGATGCCGCCAGACTCGCGCGACCGGTAACCCGACAACATTCGAGTAACTCCCCTCAATTCGCGAAACATAACGGGAAGCAATTCCCTGAATCGCGTATGCCCCCGCTTTATCGGCCGGCTCTCCGGTAGCAATGTACGATTCGATCTCCTGGTCGGTCAGCGCACCGAACCAGACCTTCGTTATCTCGTGATCGGAAACCGAGTCCCGTTCCGTCCGCAAACAAAGCCCGGTGACGACCTCATGCGGCCGGTCCGAAAGCAGATGCAGCATCCAGCGCGCATCGTCGTTGTCTCGCGGCTTGCCCAGAATAGTTCCCGCGATGACAACCACCGTATCGGCCCCTAAAACGATTTCCCCGGGCTCGCATGGCACGCCGAACGCCTTGGCCTTCGCCACGCGCATGACAAACGGAATCGGCGCTTCTCCATCCAAAACGGCTTCATCCACGTCCGCCACGCGAATGATATGTCTAAGGCCCGCCTCGGTGAGCAAGTCACGCCGGCGCGGACTCTGAGAGGCAAGCACCAGCCGTAAGGCTTCCGGCAAATCCTATTGTGCGCTATACACCGCGATCAAACGGTCAATATATTCCGCGTACCGGTCTGCCACGTTTTTATCGTGGATAAACAAGACGTTTTCCGCATTCTGCGTCGCGCTCTTGGAAAAGTTAAAGCTTCCCGTCACTACGCTGTCATCGCAAACCACGACTTTGTCATGCATGAAATTGTGTTTGCTGGTCGGACTGTAACGGTCTGATACTTTGCCAGTCAGATTCGCTGCAACCGCTTCGAACGTAGCGATCAGGCCAGTGCGGTGAACTTTACGCCAGGAGTCAAGCACGCCGTCCATCTGCGTTTTGTCGTAGATACCGTTGAACTCGGCCACCTGCCCTTGCATAATTGCGTCGTCCAGAGCGCCAAGAATAGCGTGTGAAGAGAGAATCATCGATCCCACCTTGATGCGCTCCGTTGCCGAACTGATCAGAGCAGCGATGCTTGCATCAATTTGTTGGCCGTCGCCCGGCGCGAAGTTCACATCCACCGGCACACTCAACACCTGTCCGTTCGTCATCACAGGAATGTCCACACTGCCAGCATCGTTCGCGCCTGTGCCCTCCAGGCTTCCATTCACCCAAAGATCCTGAAAGTCGTTCTCATAAAAGCTGGCAAGCTCGGGCGATTCGATCACCACAATATTGTTTTCCTGGAGCGACCACGCGTCGTCTGTCCAGTTGGTGGAACCAGTCCACACCGCGGCAGCTTGTGTGTTCGCATCTCGAACGATGTACTTACAGTGCATCAGCTTTCGGCCCGCGATCGGTTGAATCGCCACGCCGGAACCGTCCGGAAAGGACTGCGCGAGAAAGTCTCCAGTTCCCGGCGGCGCCGCGTCCGCGCCCAGTTCCGCAAATGCCGTTGCGGTTTGAGCCGCCGGCTTTCCCTGGTCGAAGGCAATTTCCACCTCCACATTGTTCCGCGCCCGGTCCAGCAACGCATTCACTACCAGCCCCGCGGTTTCCGGCTTCAAGCGAAAATCATAGATGGCAACGTGCAAGCTGCTTTGCGCCGCGGAAATAAAGCTTGCCAGTTTTTGAGCGATTGCCGCCGGTTGCGCCGAATCGCCGCCGTGCTCTGTGTCTTGGAGAAAAGTGATGTCAATCGACAAGGGGATGTCCTTCCTCTATCTCGTGACGAGAATGAGCGAGAGCATATCACCGCATTCGCGAATTTTTGATGACAGACTAGCTTTAGGATGAGCCGCGCCGCAAGGAAGTGATTTCTTCGCAGCCTTGTTCTTCAGAAGCTTAATGCGCGCCGTACTTTAGTTCGCCAGCTTCCACCCGGACGGGTAATTGATTCTGCTTGGGAGGCAGCGGACAGGTTGCATAAGCCGTGTAAGCGCAAGGCGGATTATACGCGTAATTAAAGTCCAGCGTCATCGCACCATCCTTAGGCAGCGCCGCTTTCAGGAAGCGCCCCGCGCCATAAGTCTCTCGCCCCGCGGTTTGATCGCGAAAAATGAAGAACAATTCGTCCGGTTTTTCCTGAATCGGTTCGAGCCGGAACGTCTGTCCGCGCAATTCGAACTCGGCATAACCCGGAATCTGTTGTTGCTCCGCATAACCCAGGATCGTCATAATCGGAATCACGTGCGGGGGTTCGTAAGGAGTCCACCGGGCCGTCACTCGATAGCTTTCTGCAAGCGGAAACCACTTCGTCCCGGAAAACTGAGCCCGGCTTTCCGCTTGCGGATCTCGCAGCCGGATGGCATATCGATGATCGCGCTCAATCAGAGCGAGTGAAATGTCGTCGAGCGCAACCGGATCTTTCTCCGCATCCAGGTTCTGCTCGCCAGCAGCAGATCGCAGAACCGCCGAAGTGCCGTTGAGCGTCAGTGTACCCGTGTGCGTAGGAAATCGCTTCGGGAGGACAACGTCACTAGCCGCATCGGAACCGACCGTGTTGTCGCCTTCATGCAGCCACGAAAGCCCCGCCACCGAAAGCCAACCATTCGGCGCGCGCAGAGCGTCTTCGTAGCTCTGTCTCCACTTCTCGACCTCGGTCCGGTATGCGGGAGTCGCCGCCATCATGAAGATACCGATCGCCGCAACGCTTGCCAAGCAGCGCATACCTACATGTTACGGCCAATCAACCACCCTGTGCGATGGAGGTCGGCCTCCGGTTGGGTTGCTAAGCCACAAGTTGGACCGGTCGCGGCAGCGTGTACCCGACTGGCGTCATTCCCGGCGCGGGCCGACCAAAATGATAACCCTGCATGTATCCGACGCCGAGTTCCGCCAGCAGACCTCGCATATCTTCGTTCTCGACGCCTTCTCCAATGACGAGCATCCCAAACTCACCTGCCAGATCGCAGATCCGACGGATTACCGAAGCATACATCGGCTCTGCCGCCCCTTGGACAAGTGACTTGTCAATCTTGATGAAGTCTGGGCGTAAATCGCACATCATCTGCAAGGAATTCGAGCCGGTTCCCACATCGTCGAGAGCGAAACCGAAGCCGTGTTTCCGGTAAAAAGCACAGATTTTCTGCAAGTGCTTTACGTCGCGAATCTGATCGGATTCAACCACCTCGAACACGATATCCGAGGGCTGCAGCGAAGTGTGGCTCATCTCCTCGAGCGTCGATCGCATGCAGTATTCCGGGTCGTAAATCGAGGACGGCATGAAATTGATGAACAGCTTTCCGCCCGCGTCCTGTTTCCCGCCGCACCGGATTGCCAAGCGCCGCGAGTAAGAATCGAATACATGAATGCGGCCTCGCGCCACAGCGGCTTCAATAATTTCGCCGCCGTTGTACATACGGTCTGCGTGCAAGCGGATCAGACACTCATGCGCGAATGCGCGCCCGGAAGTCGCGTCAACAATCGGCTGGAAATATGTTGTGAACTGGTCCTCCCCCAACGCGTGATCAAACCACGACGAATCCTTGTGATCGAGCCACTTGGTCAGGTCGACCGAATGCATCATTGATGCGTTCAGCGAACGCGTAACGCGGATATCGGCGGCCTCGCGCGGCGAAAGCCGCTTCTTGGCGACCTCTGCGAAGCGCTCGTCCGAAACACTCTCGAGCAGAATCAGATCGCTCGCGACGCGGAACGCGAGGTTCTCCGACGTGAAAACGTCTGAGAGAATTTCGACCAGCATCGGATTTTCCGGCCGCAAGGCCAGCCGTTTCTCGGAACAGGCAGTCTCAAACGTGCACAGGGCGCAGTCAGCCATAGCAGGGTCTCCAGAAGAAGATTCGGCAAATTGCGTCAAGACTGTACAGTGAGAATCTGCCCCGTAAAACTGGGATCAGTGTCGAATCCGGTCACTGCCGCCAAATCGCTTCGACTAAACTGAAGGATTCCCATGCAGCGCGCCAGTCAAATTCTGAACCAAATCTCTGCCGCGCCAAACGACAAGCATGCCCCGGTTCTCGATCGGGAAGAACTCGCCTGCGCGGCTTGGGCGCGCGCCGTCGGGAAGAAAATCGCGCAGCATTCCCGCGCGTCTAAGCTCGTGCGCGGCAAGCTCGTCGTGGAAGTGGAAGACGCCGCCTGGCAGCGCAATCTGTTCACGTTGAGCCGCCACATCTTGGCGAATCTGGAACGCAGTCTCGGCCCGGGACTCGTCAATGATCTCGAGTTCCGCATCCTCCTGCCCCGGCGCGAACCGCATCGCGCTGAGACGACCCTTGCGGATTCCGATGAAGCCGACGGCATCGCCGATCCCGGCCTTCGCCGCATGTACCTCACCGCCAGAAAGAAAGCGTCCGCATGAAGCTCACCGACGCCGAAGTGCGCTACGTCGCCGATCTCGCAAACCTGAAACTGTCCGAACCGGAAATCGGAGCGATGGTGAAAGATCTCGGCGCCATCCTCGAGCACATGGACCGGCTCAGCACAATCGACACAGAAGGCGTTGAACCCATGCGCCAGGTTCTTTTTGCCGCCTCGGAAACAGCAACCCTCCGCGAAGATGAGCCTCGTCCTTCTCTGACCAACGAAGCCGCTTTAGCAAATGCGGTGTACCCCGGCCAAGGTTACTTCCGTGTCCCGCGCGTGATCGAGCGCTGAACTTCCGAGACATGGATACAAGTGCGCTAACAATCCGTGAAGTGCGTGCCGGCCTGCTCGCGAAGCAATTCTCCGCGACCGAGCTCGCCACCGAAGCGATCCGCTTCGCCGAATCGGAAAACCCATCCACGCATGCATATCTCCGAATCTCGCCGGAACGCGCCCTCGCTGCCGCTTCACACGTCGATGGACGGATTGCCGCCGGCGAAGATGCGGGTCCGCTCGCGGGTGTACCCGCCGCAATTAAAGATGTCATCGTAACCAAGGGTTTAGTTACAACCTGCGGCTCCAGAATCCTCGCGAACTACGTCCCGCCCTACGACGCGACCGCCGTCACTCGCATGGAAGCCGCCGGCGCGATGATCATCGGAAAAACCAATTGCGATGAGTTTGCCATGGGTTCGTCAAACGAGAACAGCGCGTTCGGCCCGGTCTGCAATCCCGTCGCGCCCGGTCGCGTGCCGGGCGGTTCGAGCGGCGGCTCGGCGGCAGTGGTCGCTCAGGGAACCGCCGTGGTTTCGATCGGATCCGATACCGGCGGGTCCATCCGTCAACCAGCTTCGTTCTGCGGCGTGGTCGGCGTTTGTCCGACCTACGGACGCGTTTCCCGCTATGGCCTGGTCGCCTTCGCCAGCTCGCTCGACCATATCGGACCTTTTGCGCGCAACGTCGAAGATGCGGCAACACTCCTCCGGGTCATCTCCGGTCGCGATCCCTTGGACGCCACCTCCGCCGAAGCGCCCGTTCCCGACTACACGGCACAACTCGACCCCGACATCCGCGGCATGCGTCTCGCCCTACCTCGCGAATATATGCAGGACGCCACTGGCGAAACCGCCGGCCTCATTGCCGCGGCCGCTGATCGCTTCCGCTCTCTCGGATGCGAAGTTCGCGAGGTTTCGCTTCCTTCAACCAGCTACGCAATCGACGTCTACTACGTGATCGCCACCGCCGAAGCCAGTTCCAACCTGGCTCGTTTTGACGGCGTCCGGTACACCATCCGCGCGGATGTGAACGGGGGAACGCTGACCGATATGTACCGCGCCACACGGGGCGAGGGCTTCGGTCCGGAAGTGAAACGGCGCATCATGCTCGGCACTTACGTACTGAGTCATGGTTACTACGACGCCTACTACGTCAAAGCGCAGAAAGTCCGCGCCATCATCTCGCAAGACTTCGCGCGCGCGTTCGAACAAGTGGACGCGATCCTCGCTCCCGTTTCGCCCTTTCCCGCGTTTCGTCTCGGCGAGAAGCTCGACGATCCAATGCAAATGTACCTTTCCGACATTTTCACGATCACCGGTAGCCTGGCTGGGATCCCATGCATGAGCGTGCCCTGCGGAACAACGAAGGACGGGTTGCCCGTCGGTCTGCAAATTCTGTGCAAGCACTTCGATGAGACGACCATGTTTCGTCTCGCGCACGCCTTTGAAAGCTCGCTACGATAAAACCGATTTCGCCCACACACATCCAACACTCAGAAGGAGAAAACCATGCCGTTCGAACTTCCCCCCCTGCCTTATGCGCCCGATGCGCTCGAGCCCTCCATCGACAAGATGACGATGGAGATTCACCACGGCAAGCATCACGGCACCTACGTCACCAACTTGAACAAAGCGCTCGAGCAAGCGCCTGATCTACAGAACAAGAAAATTGAAGAACTGCTCGCCAACAACTGCGCGGTAGTTCCAGAGAACATCCGCACCGCGGTGCGCAATAACGGCGGCGGC